>PVKZ01004233.1:0-92309 GCA_004027375.1 Macroglossus sobrinus | reverse complement strand
AGCTGCAGAGGATGGGACAAGGCCACCAGGGTGCCCCGCAGGGCCTGTCACAGCCCCGTCCCCCCGTCCACGTGTCTGAAGGCGGCGAGTTGACAGACGCACACGGATGCGGGACAGGTGGGGGGGCAGGCCACCCCCGTCACCCACGGGGGTCCGGCCCTTACCCTGGTGCTCGGGCCTCCCGGAAGCGGCAGCAGCGTGGGCCACGCAGTGTGCGGACGCCGAAGCCTCCTCCGCAGAGGGCTCTGCGCTCAGGACGATGCGGTGCGCCTGTCGCCACGGAAAGAAGAAACAGTCTCGTTGACACGGGGGACCGACTGTGCTCGAGGCGATGAGCAGAGAGCCCAGGAGCTCTCCAGCGAGCTGGACCATGTGGTGTCTGCGGGGGCACGAGCCACCCTCGGGAGGGCGGGAGGCAGATGGCCCAGTGCCGCAGCCGGGCCCATCACCAAGTCAGGCCCTTAAAGGTCTACGTTCTTCTGAGGGCGGCGTCAGCAGGGGCGGGGGGACGGGGAGGCTTCGAGAAGGAGGGAGAGGGATTACACAGCGCCAGTGCTGGAAGCAACCGGAATGCCCGTCAACGCGCGAATGGATAAAGAAACGGTGGTTCATATGTACGATGGAATATTACTCAGCCATTAAAAATACGAAACCCTACCATTTGCGAGGACATGGACGGGCCTAGAGGGGCTTATGCGGAGTGAAATAATTCAGACAGAGAAAGACAAATAAAAGACAAATATGATTTCACTTATATGCGAAACGTATAAGGAACAAAACAGAACAAACTAACCCAAAACAGACTCACAAGTAGAGTGGACAATTTGGTGATGGACGGAGGGGAGCGGGGTTGGGGAGCACGGTGGAGGGAACGCAGTCAGCAGTGACACCACGGCCAGGTGGAGGGTGATACCGGGGCAGGGAGGCTTGCCTCGCCTGACAAATACACACATGGAATGAAACCTGTGTGTGCCGCGGGGAGGGGACGCGGTGAAGAAAGGCGGCCCGTTCGCTTCATCTCAAAGCGGCCGGCGAGAGTGGGAACAGCCCGGTTTAGGGCCTGGGAAGGGAGGCCTCCAGGAGACCTAGCGGCTGGCTGAACGAAGGTCACAGAGCGCATCGGGAGTGGGACGCGGATTCAAACTCAGACCCGTGATGCCACCTGCTTTTCTCGTCGAGCACCTGGTGTTTGAGGGGGTGGATGCTCGGGGGATGATTTTCTGATCGGCCGCATGAAGAGCTGTGTCAGAGTGAGAGGGACAGCCGCTGAGCAGTGCACTCGGCCCCGTACCTGAATGGGCTGCTGCGGGGCAGACGGGGCTGACAGCACGTGGGCTGAACTGCAGCGGGACCCCGAGGAGGGGACCCTGTGGAGGGGACATGGCAGATGGAGCAGGTGTGCAGGCGGCTCGCCCCAGTGTCCGCGTTCCCGCTTTGCTTCAGATCCGTGCCTCGGTCCAGCAGAAGCCCAAGCCCGCACGTCACTGTGAGGGGTGAGCCTGCTCTGTGTGTTGTCACCGACAGCTGACGAGCCGCTCGGCCCTGCCAGAGCCATCGCCCCCACCCGCCTGGAGCGACAGCGTCTCACTGCCGCCCAAGGCTGAGCGTCCTTCCGTCTCCCGTCTCTGTCCAGCACAGAAACCTTCCAGCCACACACACCCCGGGGGGCGAGGGGCGGGTGGCCGGAGAGCTGGCTAAGGGGGAGATGGAGCTGGGGACCCCGGGAGAGGAGGGGGCAGCGAAGTCTCTGGGTGACGAGGCATTTGATACCGAGCTCTCAGGGCCCCGGACTGAGCCAGTTTCTTTTAATAGACAGAGAGAGTCCTGGTGGCAGCTCTCCAGTGGTCACTTTTAGCTCCCCCAAGGGCGGGGGGGGGGAGGCCTTGCACTCTGTAGGGTGGTCACCAAAACAGACACGTGCCGGCTAATACTGTCATTTTCTTCCTCAGACGCAACTAGTTCTTACATGAGGACAGTAATGCCCGAATGTCATCGTTCAGATCCAAAGTCGCAGCAGAGAATGAACAAACGTGTCAATGTCCCCTCCCGTCTGTCTGTCAGCGTCAGGCTCTCGTCCCCCCCTTCCTGGTCTGACTCATGCGACCCGATGTCCAGTTTCCTGTGTATCCTTTTGGAAATGCTGATGTGCTCACACACACACACACACACACACACACACACACACACACATGCTCACACACGCACACACATGCACACACGCACACATGGGACCAGAATCTAGCCCCGCCCTCTCTCAGCTCAGCCCCGTCTCCCACCACTACCTCTGGGCTGTCCCCACAGCGGCCCCCCTCACCTCTCCTCAGCCTTTGGGGTGTCTCGTTATCAGTCCTCATGGGACCCCACGCCACCTGGCACCCGTCACAGCACCTGCTACTGCTCCCTGGGGCGCACGTCGCAGTTGTACTTTCGGGGTCACCTGCATGATGACTCAGCTGGGGTCTGTCTCACTCACTGGGTCACTCCCCACGGTCAGGGTCCCTGACTTCTGAGCCCCCCACCACAGTCCCAGAGCCCCCACTGTGCCTGGCACGCTGCGGTGTCTCACTGCTGGTGACTGGATGACATTATAGCCCACGTGTGGCTTCTGAAATTAACAATACACTTTGAGCACCTGTCACGTGAGAACGCACACATCCATGCCACGCCCTGGAGTGGCTCTACCAAGTTCCATCACCTGGGTGTGTCATCTCATAACCAGTCCCCTACTGATGGGTTGAAGGGTATTTCTAATTTTCCTGTTTCACTGCTCAAACACCTTTGCACACTGATACACACTCATCAGTTAGGGAGGGTTCTAGACGTGTAACTGCAGGGTCAAAGGGTCAGTGCATTATAATATTGAAGAGAGAACATCAATTATTTTGCCCCAGAGTGGTGCCATGCTCCACCCCCACCAGCGAGTCACGAGGACACCTACTTCCCCGCACCCCTGCCACCATGTGGCGTCGCCAGCCTTTCTTAGTTTGTTCACAGGTAGGTGAACAAAAGCATCTCTTTGGTTACATGACATTTTTAAAATAACGAATGAGGCTAAGGATTTTTGTTGTATGGTTACTGGCCTTTCGTGTTTCTTCTATAAACTGTTCCTCTGTTTTATCCATACTTCTACTGAGTTATCTTTTTCATCTAGATTTTATAAGAACTCTTTCTATATTTCCCCCTCTTTGACAATTATCTTTTGACTTTAGGATATTTTGGCACAGAGATTTTCATTTTTATGTTGTTAAATTCATCAATTTTCCTTCCTTCCTTCCTTCCTTCCTTCCTTCCTTCCTTCCTTCCTTCCTTCCTTCCTCTTTCTTTCCTTTCCCTCCCTCCCTCCTCCCTCTCTTTCTCTTTCTTTTCCTTTCTCTCTCTCTCTCTCTCTGTCCTTCTTTCTCTCTCTCTCTTTTTCCTCCTCCTCTCTCCGTCTCTCATGTTATACCCATCTGCACATACACAGAGGAAAGATGCTACAAGTGTCACCCACACCAACTAATTCTGGGAGGAGAGGCCTGGACTGACTTGTAACGCATTTCTTTGTACTTTTCTGTATGGCTTGACTGCTTTTAAATATAAAGAGAATTATGACTTTTATTTAAAAAAAAATAGTTGTTACTTAAAAAGGAACAGTATGGCACCTGGATCTATGTCAGTCTTAGGACATTTTCATAATGCATAAAACCATAATTGCATTCTACGTCTTTTCTAATTTTAAGCACCAACAAAAAAAGGCTGGTACTTTCAGAGATCTTGCAAATGAAAACTAGCACGTTATACCAAACACCCAGCAATGAACGAGAACCAGTCAGAGGCGCTGCTGTTTGCCAGATAGTCTGAATTTGCCAGGAGCCACCACCTGAGTCGATCACTCACCCACGGCGGAACCCCAAAGCCAGATTTCCTCACCCCCAAAGTCTAACTGAGTAACTGACAAACTATTTCATTCCACTTTGCAGATCTAACACCCCTGACTTTGGGAACGACTGAGAGTCAGGGCCGCTTTGCAGACTGAACCGAGGGCTCTATAATTCAAGTGTCAGTTGTGCAAAAAAGCAGTGTGAGCCAGTGCGGTCGGTGTTCACTTCCACCCGCCTGGAAACACACCCCCACAGACACACTCGCTCGCAGAAATGGAATCCCGTGATTTCTCTTCCGGACGGGAAAATACGGTGCTCCTGCCAAAATCCGCCAGGAGGAGTTTCAGAAACAATCACACTGGTACGGTGACCGAGGGGCCGGTGACAGTCTCCGGGGCGCTGCCACCTTCCCTGCGTGATGGCTCTGTGGGGCTCACTTTAGTTTTCTCCATCTTAATGCGTTAGTTCCTAAAACATTCTGGAACTTTCCTACACTCTGCAGAAACGACAAGGTCTTTCTTCTCTGGGTGTTTCTCTCACTCCAAAGGAATGAAGAGTGAAAAACAAGACGGGGAATAAAACCTCTTTTCCTGGTCTGTACTTAACGAGTGGCTTTCAGGCTCCAGGTCCCTTGGAGCGCTGCGGCCACACTGCACCTTTCTAGAAAGAAAGCTCCCCAAGAAAAGGGGGAGCTCTGACAAACGTTTGAAAAGGACTGTTGATAAATGAAAGCAGCTCACGCTGGCGACACGCCTAATGTCACAAAATACTTTCTGTCTCGAGCCTTTGAACGGTTCTGTAAAGTGACCACGGTCTCTGCAAAGTTTTTGTCGTCATTGTTGTTGTTTTCTTAAGAGGCTCAATGGCTTGTCCGATCAAACAGCTGGTAAACAGAAGCATCTGAACTCCAGCTCAGAGCCCCTGATTTCAAGTCCAATGCTATTTCGACTTTGCCAAGCCATCTCTTTAATAATAATCAGCAACTATGTTTTGGAATGCTCTCTCGTCTTTGCTAACCTCCAGAATAAACAACAAATAAAAGCCGCCTATCAAACTTCACAAGTTTTACAGAAATGAGCGAATTCCCCTAGAACCTACGTTAGAAATCCCTCTAACTTCGATTCGAGACCACGTGGTTCCCTCGGGCCAAGCCCTGTCGCAGTCCGGGCCAGCCTCCCTGACCCCTCAGTACTCTGTGGAACAGGTATCCACATTTCTTGCCTCGTATGAATCTGGTTTCTCTCCTCCTCGCTGCCCGGATGTTTCCCACAAGGTCACGAGCGAAGGAAAAAGAAAAGAAAGAATGGGGAAGAGAAAAATGTCAGAAGGCCGGAAGTGCCATGATTTATCAGGCACGGCGCTAGGCATGTCACACGCACTAACTCGTTCACCCTCTCAGCCACTCCACGTCCTGCGCAACAGCAAAAGGGATCCAAAGTTACAGCTGATCTCACTTTCATTTGTACTTGTCCCCTTGTTTTTCTTGCTAATTCGTCTCTGTCTCCTTTGCCCGGTTATTCTTCTTTACTGGACCGATGGACACCCAGGTTCCTCAAGATTCCGCTGGCAGTCCTTCCGAGTCCACAGACCCCCGAGGTGGTCCCGTCCTCCCCGAGGATGACTGCTGCGTGTGAGCAGAGGACATCCTGACTCACTCGCTGACCTCCAGTCCTAGGACTCTATCTGCCTGGCTGTCACTTCCACTTGCACCCAGACTCATCCCTAAAACTCAAACTTGCCATCTTTCTATCATCACCCGGTCACGTGTGTCCCTCACTGCACAGGGCACGAGCATCCATCCACTTGTTGCTCGGACCGGAAACCCAGGAGCCATCTTTGACACCTCACCTTCCCTCCTCTCCCCACATCCCATCCATCCCCACTTGTCGTCAACTCTGCCCCCTCCATCTTTGTCACACCCGCCGGCTCTCTTCACCCGTCCTGGCATCTTCCTAGTTGAAGCACGGTCACCTTTAGCCTGTGCGGCCTCCCCAGCCTCCCGACGGGTCCCTCCACTGCCACTCCCAGCACGTCCTCCCCGTCCACTCACTCTGTGTCAGCCAGGACCATCTGGCTAAAGATACCGGGTTTGGGTCTAGGTGATGGCATTGATGAGCACGAATGGTTTCTCCTGGACATACTACTCAGCTTTGTCATGCCTGACTCCCTTCTCTAGAAAGTGGACATAGTGATATGTCACAGGGTGGCAGTAACAGTTCAGATCATCTGGATAAAGTGATTGAACGGGTCCCTCTGAGACACTGTGGGTGGGACTAGGAAGGTCAGATAAATGTTGAAACACAGCAGTAGAGAACTAGGGGTGCCATGTCATTATATCCCATTTGAAATGACAAGAATGAACTAGTCTATATTTTACAACGTGAACAGACACAGATTCTCAGAAAACAAGTTAACGTGTGCTTTCTGCGGATGCTAGGATACAAAAACTCACTGGGATGGGTGATTTTATGTGCCAACGCGGCCGGGCGACGGTGCCCGGCTGTTGGGTCAAACACCACGCTAAATGCGGCTGTGAGTGTATCCTGTAGATGTGACGGACGTCTGGGGAAAGGTCCTCAAAACAAGAAGGAATGCCCCTCAAGACTGTAACATCTCACTTGCGTTTCCGGCGGGCCTGCCTGCCTTACGGATTTCGCACTTGTTGGCCCCTATGATCGCGTGAGCCAATTCCTTAAGATCATCTTTCTTTCTCCACGCACTTATCTTATTGGCTCTGCATCTCTGGAGACGCCTGATGGACAGACACACTCGCGGAGGAATCACACAGTGATCAAGTAGAACAGCAGCCAATCGGTGACAGCTCTAAGTGGCTTCAGGGGAAGGTTTTAGAAGGTAGTAAAAAGAATCGCTATCATTTTGATAACATAAGCTCTGAACAGATAAAGAGCCTTTGTCTAGTAAATAAGACTTAAATTATGCACGTAGTGTGGAAAAAGGCACCTTCCGGGACTCCCAGGCTGCTCGTGGAATGTACACCTGGGGAGGACAGGTATGCCACACTCACCCACCTGGCCATCTACATGAAGATGCTTGTTGACCATCTTACTTCAGGCCACCTGTTCTTCTCATCTCACATGAACAACGAAGCCAGAGTGGCTATTCCGCTCGTGTCCACAAAAAGCCGTGGGCCGAGAGCCGCTCTGGAGGCCAGCGTGACAGCTTACCTGTGACAGATGGTCGATGCATGCGTCGTGGCCGCCCAGGGCTTGCTCTGCGCCCGCTAATTCCCGCAGTATCGGCACGCACTCGAGACTCTGTTCGCCTTTGCTGAGCTCGGTGTATTTTAAAGCCTCCTGGTAATGGGGCAGAGCTTCTTTTGATTTCTTCTGGCTCTGATACATCCTAAAACAAACAAACAAAAAATCAAAGTGATTACTTGAAACGTGATTTAAATAATAACAGTGCTCACTTCACGCGGGGTTCTGAAGAAGATTAAATTAGTGAATAGTTGTGAAAACACCTTGAACAGTCTCTGACACATAGTGAGTGCTATGTAGGTGCTGGTTTAAAAAATGTAAAATACTTCATGACAATAGCAACCAGTAAGGACGCTGATACCTGATCTGTTGAGAAATTCTAGAAATTCTCCATCAGAGGTGAGGCTGTGAAGCGCTATCATTAACTGTTGGGAAGAATATAATTTGGGCGTCACCTTTTCTGTATCAAAATTGAACATATGTATGTACACACACATTTCTGCTAGTTGCACTTCTGGAGCTTATCCTGAAGCGATACAGTGGCAAGACAAGAAGATAGATACATGAGAATGTTTACCTACGCATCCTTTGTGACAGTGGAAAAGTACAAAGCACTTAAAATACAGCCAGAGGCAGTTATGCGAGCAGCTCATGTTCACGAGAACGAATAATTAGGGAAAGTCAGATGGATGAAGCGCAGTACGAAGGTTGAAAATGAAGAGATTGGCCCTACACACATCAGCTGACGTGGCCACGTCTCAAAAGCACAAATGTGTAAAAAAAAAAAAAAAAAAAAAAAAAAACAAAAAAAAAAAAAAAAAAAAAAAAAAAAAAAAAAAAAAAAAAAAAAAAAAAAAAAAAAAAAAAAAAAAAAAAGCAAGCCATAGAAGAAAATATATACATAAAATTTTAAAAATAAGAAAATAATGCTGTGCATTATACACACACACACACACACAGACATTCAGGGGAATGAAAAACACTAAATGAATGTGCAGGGTAGAAAACAAGATTGGCAAAAATGCACAACAGGCTTTGCATTCCTCTGGAATGTTCTGTTTGGTAAGCGTGGCAGTGTGCACGCGAGTATCGCTATCTATACTGTCACAGGCCTGACACAGGCCTGAGACATTCTCTTTAAAAGATGAGTGAAGACAACTCTGCCGTGCGGCGTGTGCACAGCACGAAGCGCTCAGTGGTGGCGCTGTCACACGCCATTCTCACACCCTGGCTGGAAACAGAGGCTGTCAAGCTAACGCACTGTACAGTGAGCCTTCCAGAACCTTCCGGAGCCCCCGACACGCACGCTGTTCACGAAACAGACAGCACGGAAAATAAAATCACTTTAGCTTCACGATATAGTTGATAAAAAAAGGAATCGCGGAGGGGATTATACAGGGAAATAACTAAATCACGGTCTTAGCTCCATCTCCACCTCTCTTAGAGCATCGGCCGATCTCAGGTGGTCCTTTCTGTCTCCATTTGCTCCCAGGTAGTGTGTGAGAGAACAGCCCTTTCTCCTTTCCGTGTCTGTCTACCTGCCAGGGACGCTGTGAGGATTTATTAGCCGGTCTGCCCAGAATGCGTGGTCCCGAAGCCATCGAAACGCTTCGGGGAGCACAGCAGACAGATGAGAAGACGGAGACTCCGGAAAGCAGAATGTGGCCGTATGGGAATTTGGCAGGTCCACAGCTGAAAGCATGGCATATTGTATTGAATGAAAATATATCCGCAGCAATTCTCCAGAGCACGTGATGAGACGCTATCTCCTTTCTGCTGAGCTTCAGAGGCTCTCAGAGGGGTGAACGCTTGCTCTTAACATGCGACGAGCAAATGCCGTCTCCTGGGCCACTGCTGAGGCCACAGAGCGTTTCCTTAGAGAAGGTCTGGAATTTGGCAAGGATACCGAGCCCCAGGGAAAAGTAGAGGCTTCGTGGAGATGCTATTGATGGTTGGACTCTGATGAGAAATTAGTCCTGAAGAGGATGAGCGGGATTTGGGGGAGGGAGGGGGAGCAAAGGTTGACCCCTGAGTCTCCCTCTGCCCCAGGGAAAGGCTTTGCTCTGTAGAGCGCATTGTCAGGGGTCAGAGGTCAGGGTCTGGAAGCAAGAAGGTGACACACAGCGCTGCTCTGCCAACCCCCCGGCTGTGCCCCTGGGAAATGACATTCCTTCTCTCAGCCGCAGGTGCTTCGTGTGAAAATAGGAACGAGCAGGGGACCTCACCGCACAGGGAGGACTATGGCACACAGAGGGTGAGGCCTTGCAAAGCGCTTAGCGAGAGGCCGGCAAGGGAGGCGGGCAAGAGCCGGTGGCTCGTGCGGTTGTGTAAAATCACCGTTATTATTATTCGCACCTGTTTAGGAAAGATGTGGGTTTCACTGCGTCCTGACGCGGGGTTAGAAGGGACATCGTGACAGAGAGGGAAAGGCAGAAATGCAACTCTGGACCGGGAAAGCGTCAGTGGGTTCAAGAAATAAGAAGTAAATAAAGTGTATGAAAGCCATCTGTGCCGTGTGGCTTTTCTGCTTCCCCACATTAAAAAAAAAAATGATTTTTTAAAAAAAAGTGTGCGTTGAGAGCCTTGCTTCGATCACAGGAATATAGGGTGAGGAAAAGTGCCAGAAAAATAAAACAAAACAAAAAAAACAAAAAAACAAAAAAACACATCTCCTTCCCGGTTGACATAAAGCGCTCCCAGCACACAGGGTCCCCCAGGAGGAGCTGACAGGAGAAGCATCTTTGCTGGAGAACAGCAGCGTGTATCCTGGCAACGGGGAAGGGAGAAGCAGGGCTTTGAACCCCTTTACACCCCCGAAGACAAACACGGAGAAAGCGACTTATTAAAGAAACACGTCTTCAGAGGTGCAGCCTGGACCGTGGGACCTCCAGGTGATGGTGTGCCAGAAGAAACAATGAGAGCGGAGTCCCGAAGGCAGAAGTTAGATTCGGAGATGACAGCTGACTGGACCAACTTAGGGGCCACGGTGGGGTCTGACAGCGAACGTTATTGCCGAAGTGTCAAATACGTCCCATCAAAGCCAGTAGGCATGCTTTGTGGGGCAGCGTGGGGAAGTGAGCAAAATTCCAGCACGCTAATGACGTGAGGGCAGGTAGGTAGCTATACATACTGCTCAACCTGCCATTATTTATTTTTATTTTTTTCCATTATCTTCTACCTGTTTCCAGGAAGAACTAGCTAAGGGAGAAACCTCCCCTATTTCCTGTTTTTCTTTGAAAACCTGTTACTATCCCTTTCCGAATCTCAAGACGAAGAAACAAACTGGAACTTCCAAATGAATTCTAAAAGACCGTCTGATTCTCAGCTCAGGGGGCTCCTGAGAGCAAAGATAAAAACACTCAGCCTCGTTGAGTCAGAGGGAAAAAAATACTGGAAAAAGAAAAAATACAGGGGCAGCCTTGAAGAGAGAGTATTATTAGTCTGCGGGGTAAGTACATGCTTTAAAACCCAATCATGCCTGGGATGAAATCGCAGACAGGTAGAGGGGATGAGGCCTCGGGCCACAGTTAGGGATGGAAGGCAGGGAGCGTGAGTCACCCTCAGGGCTCATCTATCCGCCCAAGGAGAGGAGGACTGGCTTGGCCTGAGGAGCACCATAAAAGGCAAGGCAGGAGTAGGAAAGGATGCACCTAAAAGATACCCTTTTTAAGAGCAACGTAAATCTCGCGAGAGCTGCCTGGGACATTCTCCTGGCCGTCCACCTCCGAGACCTGGCAAAAGGAAAGGCCCCTGCGCTTGCGATTTTTAACTATAGACATGAGCAAAACCAAAGCCTCCGTTACTTCTTTAAGTTTGCACAAAACAGTCACATTTCGACGAGGGAACGAAGCCAGGTGATCGAATGAAAACCATCCGTTTAAACATGCAAGTGCCAGTGATTCTTCAAGGTGAAGAATCGGGATGGAAAAAAAAAAAAGGAACAAAATTTAAAACAACTCTGCTTAAACGCCAAGCACATTTGTTACGTGCTCGGCACGGACGCGGGCGAGGCGCGCCACCTGCTGGCGAGGTTTGGAACTGCCGACTTAGAAAGCACTCTTGGAGGAGGTGTGGATTCTGGCCGAGAAAGAGAAGTTGTTCTACCCCGTAGCAACACTGTTCAACATTAAGTACTAATGATGTGAGTCAGGTCTCAACGGATGGCAACAAATCTCAGATCTCAGACCTCTGACGGGCACATTTCCTATTTAACCACAGGAGGGAGACTTCGGAACCGATAGCTCCTCCCATCCCTGCCCTGGGCCTCTTCCGGTTACATAAGTGCAATGCTACCGTATGAATTCTTTGGGGTCCGGCTTCTCCCAAACATTTTGCTTGTGAGAGTCATCTGTGATGGTAACCATGGAAGTACCTGGATCATTTGCCTTGTATAAACAGATCACAATTTTATCTGTCCTGCTTTTGATCAACATTTGGGTCGTTTCCAGTTCTTGGTTGTTACAAGTAACGTACCTTTGGACATTCTGGCTATGCCTGTTGGTGACCATATATATGTATGCGTTTCCACTGGGTGTATATTTAGAAGTGATACTGCTGGGTTGGAGGGTATGCAAACTTTTAAGTGTGGTAGATAAAGGCAGCTTTCAAAAAGAATGAATAACAAATATATTCTAAATAACAGCATGTAAGAAAGCATAGGAGAGCATGACATCACTGTTGACACTTGATATTATCAGTCTTTTAAAAAATGTTGCCATTCTAGTGGAAATGGGACAGTATCTTATGATTTTAGATTTCATTTCTTCCATGAGTTGGAATACCGTTTAAAGTTTACTAGCCATGTGAGTACTTTTCTTGTGAAAAGTCTCTTGCCCATATTTATATTCAATTGTGTTTGTTTTATTGACATAGAGCAGTTCTTTGCAGATTATAGATATGAGCCCTTTGTCAAGTATATGTATTGCAAATACCTTCTTTCTCTCTGTGGTATGAAATATAGGGTGATTTAAATACAGAAAAACATGGGACCAAGCAGAAGGAGATAAAGAGAATTAACACACTCAAAGGTCCTTGCATTGTCCAAGAGGTGTTAAATTGACTAATTTCCATGAGAATCTAATAAGTTAGGGATACAAGTGACAGATTCTATGGTAACCAGTGGAAGAAAACTAAAATAATGTATAATTTACCAGTTAATAGAAAAACGGAATGATAAAAATATTTGACTAAACTAAAAGAAGTCAAGAAAGGAGAAAAAAAAGGAACATAAAACTAGTAGGAGAAAAGGAAATTTAAATTCAAGTGTATCAGTAATTAAAACAACAAAAAAAATGAAGATTAAAGGATGGACAAAGATATCATAGGAAAATTTATACCAAAAGAGAGCTAAGGTGTCCATTTTTGAATCAGGCAAAATAAATAGAGATATAGGGGACAAAGAAGTACAACATACACTGACTGACAAAATAGTGGATTAAGAAGAAATGCCGCCATATTTAACCTCTTACCCACAAGAATATACCAGACTATACAAAACAATGTCTGGCAGAACCATGGACAGCTCTACCTAGAACAATAGTTGTCGTTCAAAATTTAAACAGACTAGGAGGATGGCCGAGCACGATGTGACAGACGCCTTCTGTGTGGCGCTGAGCAGCAGCCAACAGCAGCAGTGAACTGAGGTACGGACAACCACAAAAACGCTGAGGGAAAACAGTGAGATATATACTACAGACTTCTTGTCAAGTGACACGTGGAGCTATGTCCTGTCAGCATGAAAGACTGTCAGAACCGTAAAAAGCAGGCCACAGCATCACAGAGAAACGCCTCACGCTTGAAGACAGATGCTTCTGGCAAAGAACCCCCAGCCCTCGCGCACACAGAAAGTTCTAAACCAGAAACTCACTGCGCGAACGACAGTGTGATCTGAGCTTGGATTTCTATCCATTCGTCCTTCAGAATCCGTCCACACTGCAGCAGCTCCTTCAAAAGTCTCTCCGCTTTTGCCAAGTTCTCTGCAGCTTCCTTAAACCTGAGGTGGGTTCAGGAAACTTGACACTTGCTTCTAGATTCTGGGCCCCCCGTTCCTGGATATCTTTGGCTCTCACGCTTCCCGTCACCCTCCCCGAGTCTGGCCTTGACCATCAAGTACCAGGACTCTGAGTAGTATCTGTGTTTGTGAGGAGTAGAGGCAAAGGATACTTCTGAGTGGAGAGTAAGGCTCTCCCCAGCGTATGGAAAAGCTCAATGGAACACTTGAAAACATCCAGATTGTCGCTGAAGGGAGGCATGATGGCGCTGGTGAGGATCTCTCTGGCTTTCTCTGCGTGTTGCTTTGCCTGCAGTGATAGTCCTGTGGACAGAGAAAAAGAAGTGTCTCTTTCATCTCAGCCGGACAGGGGTCTAATGAGGCCTCCTTCACGTATTGTCAAGTGACACTTGGAGATGAAACAAGGCAGCTGAAATATTGTCACGGCTGTAGAAAGCCAAGAAGTGTTTCATACCTAGTACTTAAATAAAATTTTCCCACTCTAGTACTCAAGATAAATGTTTCTCAGAATGTGGTTATTTTTAAGTCATAAAATAAACAGAATGAGCAGGAATTGAACAGCTTTGAAAGCTCACAGATATCAGACATAAATCATGTTCTAAATAATTATAAAAAAAAATTATGGAATACAAGGACTGTCGCATTCTGGGCAGGAAAGAAGATATTCGTGAATTTTTAATCTGGCTTTGTGATGGCAAGCTTCATGAAGTACTAAAAATTCGGCATCTTCTGCTCACCCATCTATATAAATCAGACTTTGGAGAGTTATTTTCACATCATACAAATCTGATGAAATCTATGAAAATTTACAAACACGACTGCAATGAGGTAATGGGCCCATGTGTTCCCACCTCTTCTTCCTCGTCTCCTAACCTCTCTTCCCACCACCATCGGCATCACCCTCAGCATCAGCATCAGCATCAGCATCAGCATCACCATCAGCATCACCATCAGCATCTCTTCACACGGAGAAACACGGTACGAAGATGCGCTCTCGTGCCTCTAGTCCTGAGCCGCCCAATCAGAAAGAAGACGCGATATCCTGTTGTTTTTACCTTCCCTGCACCCATCCTCCTTTTGTGTCTTCTTTTGGGGATACCTGGCCCCCAATTCGTGTGATTTATCCAAGGCCGGCCTCTCCCCACGACCCATTGGTAGAGTTAAAAGTCCCGTCTGGCCAATCAGAGTCTCCCCGGCCTTTGGGATGCTCCCCACGCTGACCCAATTGGAATGCCCACATCCTGAGATGCGGTGCAGAGACAGTCCTTTCCGCCTGGGGAGTGCTGAGGAGGAAGTAAGTCTACATGCTGTGGGCAAAGCCTGGCAAAGAATGGAGACAATACAGAGAAAAACGAGAGGTGGGAAGAAGGAGAGATGGAAACGAATTGAATCACATGGTACGATCCAATGAATTACCCTCTGGTTACGCCCACTTGGTTTAATCTTGTATTTAATTGGGGCGGGGACTAGCTGATCACCTACAGGCAGGAGCCTTTTCATCAATATGAATGGAAATGAAAAAGGGCTAAAATCTTCCTTCTCTTTTTTATATGTTATATAAAAACACCATCTCCTTGGCTCTTTCTGAGGGAGATGGCTGCTCACCACGTGGAGAGGAGAATGTTCAAGACAACGCAATCCTTCCAGTGAAGCGCGGGTCAAATTTCGCGGGGGGGAAGTGGAAAACCCACCTCTCAGCTGCAGGTAGCCTTGCGCCAGGCGGACGTGGGCCTCTGCCAGCTTCCAGTGCGGGTCGCCATAGCAAATGCGCGTCAGGGCCACGCAGCGCACCAGCTCCCGGATCGCCTGCTGGTACTGGGGGGCAGAGAAGCCGTTCAGACGGCGGAGAGCGCGGGGCCACAAGGCACCATATCTGTGCTTCTATCCATCTGATATACGGTTATTGAGGGCCAACTATGTGCTGGACTTGGTTCTAAGCACCTGGGATGTGTCAGAGAACAAAACGGGCAACAAACAATCCGTTTGGGGCAGGATGGCTTAATTCTCCAGCAGAGAAAGGCTGCCAGCCTTGGCCTACCTAGCCCAAAGCCTGGCACATAGTAGGTGCTTCATAAATATCTGTTTTATAATGAATAAGCACGTATTCGCAAGTAGATTCATGCCCTCTCTTCCTCCTGTATTCACTGCAGTGACAAAGGGCACTAGCAAGCCGCCAGCCACCATGCCAGCTGAGACCTAGGTCGGGAATTCTACATGACCCTTCTGGCTGGCTGTCACCTCTCCATCCCCTGCGTCCCCTCAGTCACCAGGCGCCGCTGATTCGCACTTCCAAATTCCTGCCAAAGGATCTCAGTGTCTCTACTATCTCTGCTGTAGTCTGGGCTCTGTTAATTCCCGCTGGGATTATTGCAGATGGCCTCTGAAATGACCCTCCTCCATTGGTCATGCTCCCTTGACCGGCCACTTGAGTGACCATTCCGGAAACTGACACCTGCTCACGGCCCTCTCCTGCTTACAATCCTATGTAGTTTCTTACACCTTGAGGAGAAAATCTAAATTCTTTCCCTGGACCCTGAAAACCCACTGGGCCCAGCTCCCGTTCATAAATCAATCTCAGTTCCTGCCTTGTGTCTCTAGAACCTGCCTACATCTCGTAGAAACAAGCTAAGTGTCCATTACTGGATGGTACACACACACACACACACACACACACACACACACACACACACACAGGAATATTATTCAGCCATGAAAAGGAAGAAAATCCTGCCATTTACAACAGCATGGATAGAACCTGAAGGCATTATGCCAAGGGCAGTAAGACAGAGAAAGACGAATATCGTGTGATCTCACTTATATGTGCAATCTAAAAAAAAAGAAAGAAAAATCAACAAACTCATAGATACGGAGAACAGATGGGTGGCTGCCAGAGTTGGCGGGGTGGGCAGAATGGGTTAAGGGGTCACAAGGTGCAAACTTCCAGTCATCAAATAAAGGAGACCTGGGACCTAAGAGACAGCACAGCGTGATGACTATAGCGAATAATACTGGATCGTGTGTTTGGAAGTGGCTAAGAGAGTAGGTCTTAAAAAGTGCTCATCACGAGAAAAAAACTTGTAACTACTTGTGGTGATGATGTTCACTAGCCTCACGGTAGTGATCATTGTGTATGGAAGCACGAAGCTGTACACGCCCGAAACGAGTCTCGATCGCTGCCCCGTACCACGGTCAGGCTCAATGCCCAGTCCTCCTCCCCCAAACCCCCGCCCCCACGTTCTCCTGAGCTGTGTCCGTCACAGACCCTATCACACCGACTGCCACTATCTGTCCCCCTGTCCGTCTTCCCAGCCAAGCCTTGGGTCTGTCCGAGGCAGAGTCAGAGGCCTTTCCATTTATGTCCCTAGCACCTGGCACTTATTACACACACAGCAGACATTTGACAAATGAATGAATGAATGAATGAATGAATGAACAGAGCTCAACACATAGAAGACGGTAGAGAAATGCATATTGAATGAACGAGTGAATGAGTAAAACTTTTAAGTATACATAGAACAAGATAAGAACCTAGGAAATCTAAATCACCTGCTTTATGTTGTGTTGCACTACCTACACCTGGCCCATAGGGGGCGCTGATTATTTACTGACTGATGGGTGACGCCTCCAGCCAGTCATTCCGGTGTACACACACGCCAGGATGGACGTGTTTGTTCATTTGTGCACTCAGCAAACGTACGCTGACAGCCAACGGCTCTGTTGGAGCCCTGAGCTGTACAAAGGCGCACTTCTGTATATAAATATTCTTCTGCCAAGCTCCAGATTGGATGTAAGCTAAGCTATCATACTTCTCAATCCCCAGAGCAGAGCATGGAAAAGCAAGGCCCCTTACTTCACGCCTGCTGGAGTAGGACTTGGCTTTCTCTTCGCACAGGTGGAGTTTCTCTCGAGGAGGCTGGAAGAGCAATGTCTGAGTCAGCTGTTTCGAGATCTTTCGAGGCGTCACGCTGACCGCGCCGACAATTTCATCTAGGTGGTTGGAGATGTGGGTTTCCTGTGATTCTTGCATATTTGTATACACATTATCCTCTGATTTTCAGAGAGAAAAATAAGTGTTAAATGACGATTTTCATAGTTACTTTTGGAAATACGCATTTTTCCCTTAATTCTGGCAAGCTTGACTCTTCGTGTAACTTCTTACGCTATTTTTTTTTTTTTTAAACCAAAACCTCCAATCAAACCTTCTGCTTCAGTCAGAGCCAGTGACTCGTTAGGACACATATATTTGCTGATAATTCATCCATAGGATGCCACTTCCTTTCTTTTCTATCTACTGAAATTTTGCCCATTTCTCAGGCCCAGCCTGGGTCCTGACCCCACTGTGAAGAATTTCTTGAATATTTCAGCTCACATCAATCTATGCGCCTGAAGCACCTATGATCCAAAAGAGGCATGAGGTTCTAGGCATGAAGAACTATCCAGAACTTTTCTTTTAAATGTTTGTTTCAGTCTCCCAGCTAGAGTATGAGCTTCCTGAGAAAACTTTTTTTTTTTTTAATCAATTTTATATCCCTCTATATGGATTAACAGAGACTCTTCAAGAAATATTTATGACATACCTATTATGAGTTAGGCCTTGGAGAGGTCTAGATGTGCCACTAGGTATTCTAGGTATTACTAAAAAAATTGATGTTTAAAGAATATTTAAGATGTTATATTTTGGAATTATACGTTGGGCTAGATCCTAAATACATGTTACTATTTCAAATGTGCTTTAATATGTTATTCTCTCATTTATCGATATTTTCCTAAAATATTAAAATAGTTTATATTTTAATGAAGATATCATTTTTGAAATACTGCAGAAGTGCTGAATTTCATTTTTGATAACTTATCGTTAATTACCTATTGATTGTGCTTTGTGTACCAATATTATGTTTGGCTTGGTCATGAGCAGATTGCCCCCGCATCTCCTTACCTACAAAGATACACAAAATTTGAATCCAAAGATGATTCTAATTTTCTCTTATGTTTTTTAATAGATGGGTTGTCTGTTACGCTAGATATAACATACGAACAAAATATATCCTTTTCACTTAATAATTGCAATACCATTAAGTGTCCCTCTAAATTCATATTAAGGCAACAATAAAAAAACAGCTTCTTAGAGTATAAAATAAACTATAGTTAATCGTATTACCTTGTTCCTTTTATCATTCAAAACTCCACTGCTAATCTGAGAATAATGTTCTTCTAATCCCTCTCCTAAAAGAGAAAAACCTTTCCAAGCCCCTTTTTTTGTGACTCTTAGACTGCGCCCACGTTTTAGCTGCTTTCAAGGAGACACTTATTCCTTTAAAACTAGCAAAAAAAAATCAGGGAAGTTTCAACTCTCACAACCAACTCTGCATCATAAAATCCTTTGTTAATTTACCCTGTATGCTTGAAAGGTTCTCCGTTTCTTTTTCGAAGGAATTACCCAGCTGTCTCGATAGCCTGATTTGACAGAGTGGTTCTCGCCGTATCAGTTTGGTGATTCTTTGACTAGATTGATAAGCATGGAAAAGTCTAAAGTGGGGTAGCTCCACACTAAAGCAAAGAAGTCTTCTCCCGTACCCCACAAAACTCCAGGCGGAAGAATGAATGATTAGAGCATGCACCAATAGGGAGTGGAGAAGAGGATTTTGTCGAAGTTTGAAACCCAATCCTTTGGAGCCAGAGGTGGGAATTTTAAAGTGGGGCTGTCTTTTCCTTGGAATTCTCTTAAAGTGGTATCGCTGCGTATTGATGTTAAAATTGTTCAAAGAAAGCTAAATCAGTATTCCCTCCACCCTTGTTTTGAGTGAGGCAGACTGTGAAAATGGACACGTGTCAGATTTAGAGAATTTTTAAGTTAGCCATAGGATACTATACTAACCACAGAATCACTTGGCTTACTTTTGTGTTAATCTCATAGTTAGGTGTGTGAGGGGGTGGGTAGAAGTTGTTTTTAAGATGATTCATTTTTCTTGATCAAATATTGAATGTTAAATTAATGCATTAAAATATTTCTTTTGTTAAAGAAATGAAAAAAAGGTTTAACACTGATTACTTTCTAAGAAACCATTTATTGTTAATAGTGTGTATGTGTGTGTGTGTGTGTGTGTGCACGTGTGTGTCTTCAATATCAGGAGTGGGTCTTATTATTTGGATTGACCTTTAATATTTCAAAGAGTTCTGTTTTTACACAAACTGTAGGTTTCCTCATTTTAACTCTAGCAAAAAATTCCTAAGTACTACGAATTCTTAGGTATTTCGAAACCTATATAAAGGGTCTCAGAAATGCATGACATGTACCATACCGTACACTTCAGTAATTTCTGAAAATCACGCTTGATAAATAATTGGTACTTCATTATAAGTCATGCCTTGTTTTGGAATAGGTTTTATTTTTTACTTACTATAACTCTGCTTTCTAGATCATTCCTCTCTAACAATAATTAAACGAATGTAAAACCAATCATTAAGTTGAGGTTGCTTGACAACGAACCACTGGTAAATTGATCGATATCAAGCTTTTCAGAGAACAATAAATAACAGCAGTTTCACGAGAGGAAAACCAATTTTTTAAATTTCATTTCGGAGGGCAAGTTGCCATATTAACAAATAAGGTATTTAAAAAGTGTTTTTTAATGTTCCCTAACAATGCTTGGATTTTTTTTTTTCTCCCAGTGTAAAGCTCTCTTTGCTCGAAAGTCTTTCCCCTGATAGGAATTTTTGTCTTGAAGAAATATTTACTCACAGCCTACTTGGTAACGCTGCAGAGAATTAAAATGTTAATACACTATCAGAGACTGCAATATGCCGGTCAGCCCTGAGGCCTAGCCAGGACACCTTCAGAACAAAGATTTCTGCTGTGATTGCTAACCCATTCCCCACACCTGCGAAGGGGGAACAGGAGGGACCAAGAGTCATTCCCTATGGCTAAAACCATGGGGACGCTACAGATTAAAGGCTAGAAAGGGCCAGCCAGAGGCTTTTGGCACTACTACTCTAAAGAATTGCATAGAAACAGAATTCCCTGAACATTCAGGGTCCCTCTCAGTGCCTCTACTGTCCCTCTCACTTTTTGCCTCTGAGAGGAGACCACACTCTGTGGAGGGTTATCCCTTTTCTATAAAACTTTCATTTTGACTCTAACTTTGGCGTGTGTGTTGAATTCTTGGTATGCTCTCCGCCAAATGACCCTCTTCCTTCTCTTTGTGCAGGGCTTTGTCACCCCTCCACTTGGGGGCAATGTGCCTTGTCCTGCACCA
This sequence comes from Macroglossus sobrinus, assembly GCA_004027375.1. NCBI lineage: Eukaryota > Metazoa > Chordata > Mammalia > Chiroptera > Pteropodidae > Macroglossus > Macroglossus sobrinus. The sequence continues at coordinate 71,968 of PVKZ01004233.1, read as the reverse complement.
CTTAGGAACTGCCATAATATTTAACTTCCCAAGTTGTTACTGTCCCTTCTCGCGATCTTTTCTAACAAGAGGTATTTCCAGAGCAGAGACAGGCTGCTGCCTCATCCGTGGCATGGGCTCATCAGCGAAAACAGCAGCCCTCGCATCCCGTTCTTGGGCTCACTACTCGCCCACTGACCTTGGCCACGTCCCATAAACCCACCCAGCCTCAGCTTTGCATCCGTCAGGCGAGAATCACAGCAGTACCTGCGTCAAAGGATTGCTGTGGGGTTGTCAGGCAGGTAAGCTATGCACCGCTCTTAGGACGCTGCCTGGTACACAACAAGCGCTCGGGAGTGATTGTTGTAATCCCTAAACGTAGGCATTGAATGAGAGCGTGAATTGCCTAAGAGCTGTAGGAACAGATGAGTTACTGACGGTTTCTGAGGTTGCAGCCGGGTAAATGTCCCCTTCCCAAGACACACAGCCACTCCGCGGCAAGCCCCTGGACGGAGCCGGAAGCGAGCGTCCCAGCGTGGGCGGGGCCAGCCTTAGCCAGCGGGGCTCTCAGCCAATGGCCGCATCGCCTGGCAAACGAGCCTCTCGTCTCACCTATCGCGGAACCGCGAGATCGTCTGACCTATCGCGGAGCCGCGAGAACAGAGCGGAGTTATCGCGAGGTTCCGTCCTCCTCTCCCTGGCTCCCGCTTTCGCAGCTCTCTGTTGGGAACGCCCCCCCGCGCGTCGCCCCGCCCCCCGCGCGCTTCGCCCCGCCCCGCGCCCCGCCCACCCCGCCCGGCGTCCCCCGGCGTCCGGTCCCCGGCTCGCCGTCCAGCGCAGCCCTGCACCCCGGAGCGCTGGCTCCGCCGGCGCTGAGGTGAGTGCCACCGTCCCGGTCCCCCGGTGGCTCTGGAGATGGGGTGTCGAGGCCTCCCCATCACTCCCCCCGGCCCGGCCGCCGACGCCCCGTCCGAGTCCCGCCGGGCGAGCGGGCCCTGCGCGGGCCCTCGGGTGCCCGCAGCCGCCGGGGCGCCCCTCGCCCTGGGCATCCGGACGCTGGGTCTGTGCTGTCCCTGTCCCTGTCCCTGTCCCTGGGCTCGCTGCTTCCGAACCGTAACGACCGAAATGTTGGGCTGACGCGGGCCACAACGGCGAAAATAACCTTTTCCCACATGCTTTTAATGTAGGGGTTTTAAGCCTCTGATGACCAATACGAGGAAATCCGAGTGGGGATTCAGAATTAAGTACTGGAATCAGCCTAAGGGGCTCTTTCCCTTTAAGATACTCGTGCCTAAAACGTGTGCACTGCTATTAAGATGGAAGGCTTTGTGTTTGAAAATAGTCAAGTGGGTTGGTGTTTCTTTACCCGTTAGAAAACTCGCATGGAGGTGTAGTTGTGTATAGTCAATATTAAGTATTGTCATTTACTTTTTAACTGTAGGGAAGAGGTAGTGAAGGGAATTTGTGTAAAAAAACATATCCTAGTAAAGGCTGTGTCTTGCCAATGAATGCATATGGGAGAAATATTAGCATTTTTTTTTATTCCTGGCAGCTTTCTGATTTCATTTGTGTGGGTTTTACCTCTTACACTGCCTTTTAGCAGCAAGATGTGCTGTAACAGGGTGTAATGACGCTTGTAAGGCAGCTCATCCCAGACAGAAGGAAAGCCAACAGTACATTCTCTTACTGGATCTTATATCAGTGAGGATGGGTTTTATGTAAAATTTTGCTTTGTAGTCTTACATTGATATGTCTCGTCTACCACTTTAAATGGTCATAGGGAACAAAACAGGCCCAGTCAAAGTGTGTGAACTGCCGCATTGTAGGGCAGTGCATAGGCTTTGCAGCTGGTGCACCTGGGTTGGCATTCTGGCAAGGTACCCTAGGAGAAACTCAGTTTCCTCATCTGTAAAATGGGCTAAACGGTATTTGCCACAATGCAGAGTTGTAAGCATTAAGGATCTTTATGACACCATCAGGCACTCAGGATGCAGTATCTACAGGCGGACCTCAGTTCAGTTCAGAGAATGAAAAAAATCCATCTTGCAATTAGCAGGTCCCGGAATAACATTGTTTCGTGCAAGTGCAATGTCGTTGTGTTACAATGTTGTTACAATAACAGAACTTAACTCTTGTTTATATCAATTAGCCTATGGGGAAAGCGGTTTCTACATTGTTTCGCTTTGAGTTGCAGAACCTATGGGAGGTGTTAAGTGAGAACTTAATCACACCTCCTACTTCCATCCATTCATCAGCTGACGGAAGGCCTGCTTTGTGCTAGAGGCAGGTGTAGAAGATTAATGAAAACCCCAAAATCTCTACTTTCAGGAGCCTCCAGTCTCTTGGCTAGATTGACAATGAGCAAATACACCAATAAATACATAGATTACAGATGGTGATGAGTCCAACGAAGAAAAAAAAAATCGGCTTTCTCTGAAATAATAGCTGGAGAATGTTTTCGTTTGAACTAGGGAGGTAATATTTACATTACATCCTGAAGGATGCTGGGATGTTGCTTTCTTGGCTAAGAGGACAGCAGTAGGGCTGCGAGAGTTTGGCACTTTCAAGGACCGGAAAAGCCCAGGAGCTTGGTGGGAAGCCAGATAAGGCTGGGGAAGTGTGTGAATAGCACCTTGTCAGAAGTTCATTTTTCCAAATAAGCTTTTGAAGGGCTTATTTATTTAGTAGGATGTGTCCATCAGAAAGCCAGTTTACCTGAGAGAGAGGGAGGGAGACGTAAGTGGATTGACATTTCAAAAGGCTCATTGCTAAGTGATGAATGGATTGGAAAGTGGCCAGATTGGATCCAGGGAGACCAGTAATATAGATGGCCAGGCAGGAGATGACAGCAGCTTTCGCTTTAAACTGATGGAGAACGGTGGATGCATTTGCGATGTATTTTGGAAACCACCGGCTTTGTGACAAATTGGAGGTGGCAGGCGAATGCTGCCATGGTATCATCCATGACTTCCAACTTTCCAGCTTGAGTGGCTGGATGGATGGAGGTGTGTGCCATTTCTGACATGGTAAAGACTGGGGAGGATTTGTGGGGGGAAAAAGCTCTTTTTCGAATGTGTTATATTTGAGGCTCTACTTGCTTTGCAGCTGACAGAATTAAGATTTAGAAAAATCTCAAAGTAGAATTTCTCAGCGTTGCGTAATATCTCATAAAAATAGGGGAGTAGGTGGAATAAATATGGGGAAAATGTTGGATGCTTGAATATGCCATATTCTGTGCCCTTTTATAGAAAATGGGATGTACTTATTATTAGCTAGGAATTAGAGTTTGGAAATAAGGGAATAGCCAGACAGTTACAAAACTCTGCTATTGAAAGCTGTGTTACTACATTGTACACCAACTTGGTGCTAATGCTCAGTGAAGAGTTTTTCTTAAGCAAAAAAAATTTCTTTGAAAGATAGTTTCTATTTGAGAGTTCAGAAAAGGATGCCCAGGAAAACAGAGAGAGTAGATTCTCTGAGCCAAGCTCAAATTCTTTTTAGTTTTAGCATTTCTTTAGTATCCTGTGGAATCTGTGAGTCTGTGTATATAAAGACCCAAGGCTTTGAAATACACTGGACACCACTGCTCGCCCTGCCAACCCCCCTTTCCCCACCCCCCTCCAAAAAAATCCTTGCTTTTATTATCCCTTGTGAGCTATTTGACCTTGGACGAAATTATCGAAGCTCTTAGATTGTTTCTTCTAGTGTTAAGCGATTGTGAAGTTTGTTTTGGCCTCGTGCCTGGTCGATAAGGTGGCAACTGTTATTTCTCTTCTCGTCCTTGTCAATTTTAATGCTAGCAAGAAATTGAGTCCGTTCTGAGTTTTGGCCTTTACCCATAAATTGCTGTCTCCATTTTATATATTGGAAAACGGAGGCCCAGGGATATTGAATGCAGAGTTATCTCCTAGTGCAGTATTTCGCCTTTCGTTGAAATAATAAAACTGTTTCCCAGAGCTGTTTCTTTGCTACTTCTGATAATCTGCAAAGGTAAGAAGAAAGGAAGAAAAGAAAAAAGATTAAAGAAAGAAAAAAGTAGTATCTAGGACAATATTTAGATAGTAAATGAAGCTGTAAATGATCTAGATATGTTTTATATACATATTTAAATATTTTTGAAATACCTTAAATACAAAAGGAGATAGTTCAGGAAGGAAATGGGTTTGCTATATCAGATTCTTAAATTCTTTTCTTTGGCTGCATCTGATGACACTGGTCTCTGTTCTCCTAAGCAGGGGATTCTGACCTCAAGTTCAGACACTATTTTTCAATAAGTACTGTTTCTACTAAGTAGTAAATGCTGCCTAAACAGTGAGAGTATTTTTATTAAATAATCATTCACTTTTATCTCCTAAATATGCGTGACAAATGCATAAATCTCTTTTTAGTGTCTGCACATAGCTCTCTATGCTAACTGGTTTATTTGGCATAATAGTGCTTGTAAGTAAGCAGTCTTATGATTCCATTTCTTTTTCCTCTCTAGAAATGGACCAATTTTGACAAGATGTAGTGCTGCGCTGTGCCTGATGGGATACGTTCAGTCATGGCATCCGAACTTTGTAAGACGATCTCCGTGGCCAGGCTGGAAAAACACAAGAATCTGTTTCTAAACTATAGGAATCTGCACCGTTTCCCACTGGAGTTGCTGAAAGATGAGGGACTGCAGTACCTGGAGCGACTCTATATGAAAAGAAACTCACTCACGACTCTGGTACGGTATTAACATTGCATTTAAAAACACTCATTTATAACAGGGTCCTGACCAACACATACATGGTTTACGTATCTTAAGATATTCAGAGCAAGGTGTGTGTGTTCTCTCTTGTTATATATAGCAACAGGTAATAGAAATACAAATGTGGGGGGATCTCATGAGCTGAGAAGTCATTATCCAAGTCCCCACAGTTATGTTATTACAGGAGGAGCAAAGTATTCACGAATGTGCCACTTATCAAATGAGTCCCCATCAAAAACCCTCCTCCCTGGGCCTGAGCCTTTTACATGTGTTAATAAGTTTCCTCTGTGGTTTTTGAATGTTACAATACCCAGTGGTAAAAAGGTTACGGAAATGACTTTAAGAAGAGAATGATTTGAAGATTAAAATATTAAAGCCCGATGTAGCTTTTGAGTGTTTCGATTGCACCGTGAAAAGCAAATGATTTTGAATCGGGCTATCATCCAATTTGCTAGAAGATTTTTGGGTACAAAAAGCAACATTTGGTTTACTCTTCGTATGTTCTAAGAATAAGCACGTTGTTATCATAACCTAAATTTTATTTCATGGAAGATTAAAAAAAAAAAAGACTTACAAATTTTTCCAAGAGAATGTCCCATACTTTTTATTCCCACTATTTATTAAGAAATTTGGTCTCTTTTATTTTATTTTTTTAATGAATGGTGACATTAATTAATTAATTTTATGGTGACATTGGTTAATGAATTTTTTTAAGTTTCAGCTGTACATTTAACAACAGTAAGGCACATAAATATTTACACTGTGTGTTCATCTCCCATCGTTAGATTTCTTTCTGTCACCCCATATTTGACCCCTGTCACACCATCTACCTCCCTGCCTCTGGTAACCACTGGTCTGTTATCTGTGTCCATGAGTCTCTGTCTGTTTGTCCTGTTCCTTTGTTGCTTTGAGGTTTATATCCCACATATCAGTGATGTCACGTGATTTTCAACTTTTTCTGATATGTTAAAGCATCAGTGATTCCAAATCTGAGGTAAATTTTACACTGATTGTGCTTGCTAACGTTTACTTTCACTTTGTGTGTGTGTGATGAAAAGTTATTTTGCTAAGTGGGATTTAATGAAGACAGTTTTGGCTTCATTTCGAAAACAATTTTCAAGTAGCTTTGTAGGAAATATTTATACTCAAGGAATTTGGGTATATATTGTTTATTAAAATTTTAGGTCAAAATTATGAAGAAAGAGAAGGAAATAATAGTAACAGTTTTGCGAGGTAGTTTTAAGATTATCGCTTTTTTCAGGATTTTTGCATTTAAAAATACGTGGGGGGAGAGGGGATGAGGGAGGTAGATGGGACAGAAGGGGTCCAATATGAGGTGACAGAAAGAAATCTAACAATGGGAGGTGAACATACAATGCAACATATATATGCCTTACTGTTGAATTGTACACCTGAAACATACTGGATTTTGTTATTCAATGTCACCATAAAAAAATTTTTTTTTTAATTTTTTTAAATAAAAATATTTTAAACTTAATAGAAGCATACGTCCTGTGGATCAAGGTAAATTAGTTTGCCGTGGCGTCCATAGTCCAGCATTCTAATTTAGTTACCGGCAGAGGAACAGAAATTTTGACATTAATGTATACATAAACTATGGAAACATAAAAATGAAAACGTATGACTTTTCCCCCATCGTTTTGCTACATTACCCAAATAATGCCGATAGGAAGCAGAGACTTACAGAACACAGTAGGTGCCAGCCACAGCCTAGGCAACACGTTGCTTATTTGACAGGCTTTTGGGGCAGATTACCAATAACTGGGTTTTTTAACCCAGTGTTCTAACGGACTGCAATTATCCATGGTCATCGTGCTTATATTTTTAAATACAAAACAGTAATAAAGACGCACTCGTGGCAGCAGAGGCGTTATTCGGTGCTTAACTGTGTGTACGGCTCTGTGACTCCAAACAACTAACTCGTTCATCCTGAGTGATGGAGCCAGGTTGGCATCCGGGAAGAATGAGCACAGGTCCCCTCAGTCACCCAGATGTGACACTGATGTTGCAGCAGATCCAGCCAGATGAGGGTCTAACGTTGTTTCTTTTCGTCTGGACCATTTTTTTTTTTACGAGGAACAGCCCTTGTTAAGCCTCTCCGAGACCCTCCCCACGCCACCCCCACCCCCACCCCCACCCCCGCAGCTGCCCAGTTTTTCTGGGGCACTTCGTATGCCCATACATGGAAGCCAGTATTCTCCTGACTAGGGAAGATAAAGACACTAAAACATTTTGAGGATTTGGACAGATCCGAGAGAAGCATCCGAGGGAGGATTTCTCCTGAAGGACCTCACTGCATATACTGATATCAAAACATGGGAAAGGGAATCACTCAGCGTTTGAAAGCTAAGAGTGGTCTGATCAAATTCGGGTTCTCGATCACGGCCTTCTCAACTTGGTCACATTCAGTGCTTTTTTGGTTTTCCTAAAAGGGGAGGATGTGTGAATGTGAGTAGCCTGGGAAACTGTCGTTAAGTATTTGCACACATCAGAATTCCAGTATGAAATTAATAATAATCGTTACCTTGTTTAAAATAATCTAATGAACTTCCGTTGTGTTCAGGATTAAAAAAAGAAAGAAAAGTTTTTCCTTAGTATAAAATAAAAGCCCTTAAAGGGTCTCTCCCTTGCCCCTCTGCAAAATCAGTACACACCTTCATACCCTGTGGCCCGAAATGCCACACAAATGGCATTTGTCTTATTTAGCGTTCAAAACCCAAATTGGATAAAATATGATTGATTACTCAATTATGTAGCAATGCATGCTGTGCCTACCACACTTTTAAATTCTTTTCAGTTGCATGCTCCTTGTTAAAAACACAAATGATACAAAAGTAAAGATGGAGAATAGCAACTGATCCCTTTCCTAATGACAATCACTGTTACTAAGTTTCTGAATGAAAAATTACTCTTTCTAGTCCCTAACACTTCCTTTTTTTTTTTTTTTCCTGTTGACACAATTGTTTTCGTATAAAGATTTTTGAAAATAAAAGATTTCTTCAAGAGGACTGTTAGGGAGTTACAGCAGAATAGATTATCTCTGCAACTTCCCAAATGAACCTACACTTCTCTCTCTCTCTCTTTCTCCCTCTTCCTCTCTTTCTCCCTCCCTCCCTCCCTCTACCCCATTTCTTTCTTCTTGTGCCTACAGAGCTACCCTTCTAGGTTCAAGGCACCTCTGATCATTTATATTTCTCTTTTAGGACTTTGGTCAGATTTAATTTCTTATAAAAAGCCATTCCTGGTTATTTGTTATTGCTATCTAGCTTACCCTATAGTATGCTTGAACGTAGAATTAAAAAAAAAAATTATTCCTGACTCAGTGTGCCTCTGCTGTCTTCATGACTCATATCTTTTTGTTGCTGTAAATTGGATGTGTGTGTGTGCGTGCGTGCGTGCGTGCGTGCGTGCGTGAGAATTACAGGAGCCCTTGCCTCTTACTCAGCGCCTCCAGCAGAGGGAAGCTGCTCTCAGTCTCTGAGTAGAATTTTCTTCTTGTGGAAGAGCTGGTCTTTCCAGGACTCTGACTGTGTGTGGGGAACCTAGACCCTCTCTCCCTTCCTGTCCCTGCCATGTCATACTCCTGATCCGAACTCAGGGCCTGTGGCCTGTCCAACACTCCCTTGGGTCACCTGAGCGCCAGCTGACTCTGTTCATTCTGAGCTTACTCAGGTCTTGCTTTCCACCCCCTGGGGATCTCACTGTCCTCTGAAGAGCACGGCTTGGGAGTTGGAGGGAGTGGTATTACTTTCTAAGGCTGCTATAATGAGTCACACAGGCTGGGTGGCTTAAAATAACAGAAGTGTGTTCTCTTGCGTTTTTGGAGGCCAGAATTCCAGTTCGGGCTGTGGGCAGGGCCTAGCTTCCTCTCGGGCCTCTGAGGGAGAGTCTGTCCCTTCTCCTAGCTTCCGGGGGTGGCCAGCGGTAGACCTTGGCTTTGCCGGCGAGTCACTCCAATCTAAGGCTCTGGCGTCACATGGCATTGTTTTCTCTGTCTGTGTCTGCTAAGAACATTTTTATTTTTTTCCGTCACTATATAATACAAGGTTTCTTGATTTGAAGTGTTCAGATGAATAAGTTTACATCGTAGTGTAGTCCATGTAAGCATAAATCAAGACTGCCTGTTTATGCTTTTCACATCAACTCAAAACGTACAGCTCTCAAAAAGGGAGTCTTTTGTGTTTAAACTACTTAGAGATGTTGATGCACTTTTCCAAAATAAAATTTAACTCTGAGTTTTTCATTTTCAGCCAGAAAACCTTGCTCAGAAGCTTCCAAACCTTGTGGAACTGTGAGTGTGTCTATTTAATTTTTTTTAAAAAAAACATAAACATTATTTTAAGTTATTTGAAATAATAGGACAAATGATCTTAACATATTTATTATTTTTGATATCATGATTGTGGTGCTTATCTAGGTGGACCTGTCATTCTGCTAAAGTATTTTAAAGTATGTTACCATTTATATTTGTGTTTTAAATATTTCGCCACAAGGTAATGAAGATGATGAAAGGTATGTGGGCACAGCATCTTTGTCGCAGAATCCTGGATAAGCCATGAAATTTAATTATCGTTGTTACTACTACTACATGTGATACTTAATATATACAGTCATAGAGTATAAAAGATTGAAAACATAGAGTAAATTCGTTCTTCCCTGAATCTTCCATCCTTCATTCGTTTTAGTTATGTTGATGATTACCTCCATAATGCTAAATATGTTCACACCTTTGTTCTTTAGTTCATCAGCTTTAAGTGTATCTGTGAGCTTCCGTTCGGACGAATTGTATTTCTCTGTCTTCAGGGTCAGTCATATTTTCTTTTGCAGTGTCCGGTCTGCTACTAATACCACCCAGCGAAGCTGTTCGCTTTGTTGGTCACATTTGCGATCTGTTTCATCATTGACACCTTAGCGTTCCTCTCGCGATGTCCATTTTTACCTTTGCATCCTTGACTGCAGCTATACAGCTGTCTCACTGTCCTTGTTCGCTAGTCCCGTCATCTCGGTCCTGCAGGGTCTTTCTGTCAACTTGTTTTTATTCTGGTGGTTTGCCTGTTTTCTGGTTGCTTTTATCACAATCGGGTGAATCTGATCCCTTTGATTCCGTAATGGCTGTAGTTCCTTTAACTTTTTAAGGAAAATTTAACAACAGAATTTTTTGGAGCAATTTTGTATTTACAGAAAGTTTAACAATGGCACGCAGAGTTCCAGTATACCTGTCAACCAGTTTCTCCCAGTGCTGACATCGAATTCTGTGGTGCATTTGTCACAGCGAAGAAACTGACATGGCGTATTCCTATTAAGTGATGTCTCTATTTAGTTTTTATTTTTTAAAAAACCTGCCATGCTATTTCCCACAGTGGCTGTACCGTATCTTGTCTTCCTGCCATCCCTGAATGAGAATTCCTGTATTACATAATAAAAATGAGTTACGTTGACACACCAACATGGCCACTACTCTGGACTCACAAAACTTAAGTAAAAAGAAATGACTTGAAATTGCCAAGCTTATGATTTCCAACGACTCGTGATGACAGTAATAATTATAGCAACCACGAGAGCAGCGTGCATTGGACCCTGTTCCGAGAGCTTTGCATTATTGATTCATCTGATCCTCATGCTATCCCTATGTGGTAGCGGGCGCCATCCCCACCTGCTTCTGGAGATGAAGAAAGCGAGAGGTGAAGTCACCTCCCCCGGTGTTGTGGCCACTGGGGCGCAGGCAGCCTGGCCCCGGCTCCCTCCGTCGCTCTCACACGGATGCCCCTTCATCTCCTGTGCATCAGAATCATCGAGCTGAGACAGGGTCTCTCTCGGTCCGGGATGGCCTTGGGCTCCAGTATTTTCAAGGCCACTTGTGATTCTAACACGTAGGCAGGATCGGGAACATTCTGTGCTACTGTATCCTGCACCTTCATCATAATGTAGACACATTTCATAGGTTAAAAAAATAAACTTTGATCGCAGTCATAATAGTGAAAACTTTAGTTCTTATTTCGATTTGGACATTTTTAGGTCCTTTTTTTATAGGTGGAACTTTAGGCTAATATTTTGGGGAATTTTAAAAATCAGATTGTTTTTTATTTTGGCGTCTAGGCACTCTGGTTTTTGTGTCATATGCAAATGTGTACATTCGTGTTGTGTGTGTGCATGTGTGCATGTGTATGTGTATGTGTGTGTGTATGTGCGCATGCACACATGTGTGCACATGTTCTTAACTTACATCGTTCAAAAACAAAAGTCCACTGAGTAAATTTAAAGCTACAATTGGCTTTATTAAAAAGTTCACGAATCAGGCAGCATCCCATCTCGCAGAGAGAAAGCAGCCCTAAAGAACCGTAGCAAAGGAAAGACTTTGACAGATAGGAAGAGGGTGGGACAAGAAGTTATTAGCAGAGTATGGATTGCCCCAAGCAAGGTGACTGTCCTCTAGGGGTCAGCAGGCAGGTCACCCCACTGGTGTTGCCAGGAAGTTCCAGACTCCCTGGTCCAGCTCACACTCCTGGCACAGGCGGACACTGCAGTCAGGTCAGGCGTTGCGTCTCCGTGTGGCTTTGGTGTGTCGCGGGCTTAGCACAAGTGACTCCATTTCAGCTTCTCGTCTCTTTTAACAACATTTAGTGTCTGGGCACAGAGAATTGAGTCACCTGCTAACGTCGTTTAAGGAATATCGATTGAAAAATGTGGAATTATTTCATATACATAGCGCAAGGAATAAAATATCAGGGAATGGTGTGATTGTCTAGATTGCATTAGACCCAGCAGGTGAATACCTATTGCAAAATTTATTTCATCCAGCATAGAACAAGCTGCTTAACTTTATCTTCTGTCTTTCTTATTCTGTGTCACTGACATTTTAACATTTGATGCCAGACTTAAAAATGTAGAAGGAAATTTCAAAATTCTATTTCAAAATGCTCTATGGAAGATTGACGTATGAGTTATAATAAAGGAAATGATAGGCTTGAAAATCAAGTTTATCCAAATCTAGTTTTCTCAAAAATCAATGGTATAAATTTCTCTTTAAAAGTTGCCACCGCATGATCGATCTCCAGGGGTCTCTCTCGTTTTGCTCTGAGTCCTTGGCTGCTTCTGATCGCATGACATCGCCACCAGAGTGTGCTAAAGATATGTCGCTGGGAAAAGTGTTATTTGCTTGGGCTTGCCTGAACTTGTCAGCCCTGGTAACCTTATTTAAAGAAAAGAATGCGATTCCTGATTATGAAATTCCTTTGGCTGTGCCATAAATTCTGTGCCTCGACAGCTGAGTGTGTCCACAGCTACCGTTAGAGACGAGTTTTTATCTCTTCAGAGAAGACTTGCTTCTCAGTGAGCGACCCGCTGATTACTTCGTGAAGTTCTTCAGAAACTAAGAGTTTCATTTTCTTTTACGCAATAAGTGTTGATTTTCCTTTACTTAATAACTATATTTCTGAAAATCCGAGTCATTGAAACTCAAGTAGAGGAACTCGTGATTTGTTTTATGAGGTAGGAAGAAATACCTCCTAATGTTTCTATTGTGCATTCCTTTACTTTAAAAGAGTCACTAAATCAGTAAATGATTTTGATATTTGCAACTACAGCATAAAACATTATTCTCAGAGTATTATTAGTTATCTGCAATGACCATGTATTTTGTGTTACACACTCAGAGTGTGAAAGTTTGATCCCTTTATATTTGATATAATTTCGAAGTGAGTATTTTGCAAACCAATTATATAGCAAAAGTTCTGACTGATAGCATCTTTTTTTTTTTTTGTCTTTTCCCCCAGGTACCTACACTCAAATAACATAGTTGTAGTTCCAGAAGGTAAGTAAGTGACCTTGCAATTTTTTAGTTAAGAGACACTATAGTTTAAGCTTTCCTTTATGATAATGGAGCACATAATCTCTTTACACCTATTTTGGTTGGTGTATTAGTGAATTTTAATTATAAACTATCTTTAATTTATTATTTTCAAAGCTTTTTCTCCCTAATTAGTTAAGTCCAGTTAAGAATTAGGATTAAATAAGTCTACAATGGTTTTAATGATTAGGTAAATTATTATTAGCTATATTGTTATTGAGTAAATAATAGAAGAAGTTCTAAATTCAGTAAAACCAGTTAAGAATTGTGGTTAAATTAAAAAAAAACACCTTGTATATGGTTTCATAAATTATTTCACATCGTTTTAAAATTCTTATTTTGCTCTATTTTAAGTTATCATTTTTACTTAGTTAGAAGTATTATCACTTTCATAAAATTTAGAAGTTCCATAGTTTGATCTGTGTTTTGATTATTTTGTGAACCACCGTGATGGTGATATTATCGAAGTATTTTAACTTGGCATACTTGCATTAAAGATTTGACATACAGCACGTGGGTCAAATTGATTTTGCCTCTACCCTTCTTTTCTCTTTGAAGCCATTGGGTCCCTTGTTAAACTCCAGTGTTTGGACCTTAGTGACAATGCCTTAGAAATTGTTTGCCCAGAAATTGGTCGTCTGAGAGCTTTACGTCATCTGCGATTAGCTAACAACCAACTGCAATTTCTACCTCCAGGTAATCATAGTCCACAGCACACACTAGTTTCTTGTCTGTCACAAGTCTGCTTTAATTCGTATTTATCATGGTGCGTCCAGGCAGTGGACCTTGGATGTGTCTGTAAGTATTCGATTGTCTATTTGAAGGTGAAACTAAGACATGTGAGAGAAATGTGAAAATCTGAAAAATCTGAAAAAAAAAAAAAAGAGCCTTTTCCCTGAAGCAAACCCACGCAGGGGGCATTTACGTTTTTGGCCTGTAATTACCACAGTTCATGTCACCGCTCTGGTGCAGTATCTGTACCAAAAGCTTCTTCCATTCTGAAGTTTACTTCTGAATTTCACGTCACAGAATTTAGATGAACTTTGTATGATGTAATTACGTTAGTGTCCAAAGGGCAGATAACATCAGGGTTTTCCCTCCTTCTCTGGTGAGGTGATCGATGTGCATTAACTCGATTTAATGAGAAGTCACACTAGAATTCAGTAGCAGAACTTCAGTTTGGTCCTAATTAACAGTCAGTTCTGCCGGCTGAACGTTCTCTGACATCGTGATGTCGTGATAGGTGGCACCCAGACCCTGCACCCTCCTGGGCTGCCGTGAAGCCCTCTGTCTTACGAGGGAAGCCCTGAGACCATCCTCTGTGCATCCACACGTTTGCAGAGTCCACTGTCGTATGCCAGTTCCCATATTTAAAAATGAATTATGCTTAAAACATTTTTTATGTAAACTTTTAATGTCACTCCACGTTACTCTGCATTCAGGAATGAGCAGAGAAAAATACAGATGTCACCTTGGCGAGGATTATTTCTATTTAATAACTCTTTTAGGGACACCAGTCAGACTTTGAGTGTGTCCAAGTGTGCGTGACCCAACCAAAATGACCAATGACTGCCTGTCACGGAAACTCATGGTCACGTGAGAATGTGGACAACTATTCATGTTAAATCCATGAAGGAAAGGGTCTATACTGTTTCTTTATGATTTAAAAAATACTTTCTCCAAAGTTTTTCAAGGATAGAAATTTCTTGATAAACACATAATAACCCATTAATCTTTTGACTTTATGTCCTGGCCTACACACACACACACACACACACACACACACACACACACACATACACACACATACACACACATACACACACATACACACATACATACACATATATATGTATATATGTGTATATATATGTATATATATATGTTCAATATCGTTTCTGAAAAATGATACTAGTATAGCAGTGACTCTTTAAGAAATAATTTTTTTAATCTCCTATAGTGTCTTTTTCCAACTGTCAATATAAAAATTTTCTATATGGTTATCTTTCCTTTAGAGTTTATTATATGTAATTAAGCTTAATGGTGTTTCATCATTCTGGCTTTATCAAGTTGATATATTCAGTTATTCAGAAAACTGGGTTCTCTGTCAGTGATTACCTAGAAAATATATCATTAAAATAATACTTCAAGTTTTCACATTTTCATATATGAAACTTACAGAGATATATTGAACCAGAAGGCATAGGTGTAACACTGTATCCGTAAGCACTGTTTATATGTGTGGAAGGAACATGAGCAACAGAGTTCTCTGTTACACTGCTGTGCTTTGTGTCCGGTGGTTCTCTTTTCCTGTCACGGAAGAGCATTTGTGGTAGAACGCGGCCATTTCCTTCCATTATAGACTCTCCGGTTAAGGATGTCCGACCAATGCCCTTGACCGTGAAGGGATGGGGTCCCTGACCACTCTCGTGTGATGTTTCATTTATAGCTCACCTGCTACATAATAGATTTGAGGCATTTACTTCTGGTTTTATCTCCCTTGCCTGTTTTTCTCGCCCGTGTTTGGTTTTGCTCGTGTCGAATAAAATGATAGGCAGTAATAGCAACGTATTTTGAATGGAAACGTTTGATTGAGCCACGTATAGGTTTCTCTCTTTCCAAGGCCATCGTGTGTATAGCAGGGCTAGGTCTTCCTGATGGTTTGAATCACTTCGTACATCTCTTTAGGAGATGCGCGTGACATCTGTACATATGTCATGATCTGAGTGATGGAAGGTACATCACAAACTTTTTGATCATGTTTGGGCACATAATATTGGAAAATATTTTAACTGTAGTAAACAAACTGTGAGGGACTGCCCTGTTGTCCCCATGTGATGACAGTAGATACCAGTTGGTAGGTGATCGGTCATCCCTTCTACCTAGTCCATGCCATTATGTATAGACTTTTTCCGTATTAGACATCCTTGAAAGAATTCACATTTTATTCTGTGTATTTGTTGCAGTTGAAAAGCTTTTAATGTAACTCCACGTTCAGTATTTAAAACTGAAATTTCAGAGGAATATCTGAAAATTTGGAAACATCGGAAATATCTAGATGGCTCTCGAGAGCTTTAAATTTAGGGTCTAAAGGTGAATCGTAGGGGTGTCACGAGCGCTGTCAGTCGCATGCGTTTTGGTGCTTGTCAGGAAGGACATACTGCCAACGGAGGTCCAGTGTGTTCGTCAATTTCTCAGACAGGTGGATGACTCGCCCGCGGTCGATCCTATGGAGCTGCTTACCAGTGTCCATCCTTCCCCCATTCTGTCGGAGTGCAGGGGACTGCCGTTTTTCTACCATGTGACATTTCTTGCTCTCCACATTTGCGTGGTCCTGGCATAGGTGCCTGACCCAAGCAGGACCAATTTATTTTTTTTCCTGGGAATTTCAGCAGAGCTGGTGGGGGAGGAAAAAGAAAGAGCAGAGGAGGCAGGCATAGAAAGTCAGCCTCTCCTTCTGCGGGCCGCTGCCCAGTGCTGTGGGATCTCGCGAGGTGCAGGCGGCAGCCACGTGGGCTGGGAAACAGGAGGAGAGAGAAGGATGGAGCAGACGCCCAGGGAGAGGAGGGAGGCGGAGGCTGCCTCAGTGTTCTTCGCTGTCCCAGGCACTGGCTTTGTTCTTAAGGCCCGTGGGCTTCTGGTGCAGCTGGCTCAGAATTGCCCCCAGCAGAGCGCCATGTACCGTAGCTGCCCCAAAGGCTTACATCGGGTGGATGTGATATTGAACTTCCCCATTTACTGTAACACTTAGAAATTTCAGGTGTAGCTATGTGGCATGATCAGGAATATGTCTGTGACGTGGTTCATGCTGTCCCCTGTTTTGTTGTTGTTGTTTCCAATATATTTTTTTTTTCCCCTGAGTGCAGGTGGTTTTGGGGAGGTGTAGGGAACACTGGCGTGGAGCGGTGACAGGCCGTGGGACTGTAAGGACAGCCTGTAAAGAGTACGTTATTAAACCAGCGTAAGGGACGTAAAATTTCTCTTCTGTCCCCTCAGGGTCTCCAGCTGGGCCTGAGAAAACTGACATATTAACAAGAGAAAGATATACAGACTTTATTGAGTCATTTTCACGTGTCCACGTGAGTCTTCCTCAGAAAAACAGATCAGAGAAGCAGCAGTTAGGGCCGAATGCTGATGCATCAGATCGGACAAGGAGCAGGAAATTGTGCGGGTTGGTGAGACGGGGGCGTTTAGCAAGGTTTGTTTGCTCAGCTTTGCCTCGCCCTTGACTCCCGTCCGTGGTGCTAAGAACGTCTCCCTCCCGGTCCAGGGAATGTGCCCCTCGCGTGGGAGTTGCATCTCCCGCCTCCAGGAAGAGGAAGGAAGGCCCTTCTTGCATCTGCTGCTGTTTGGCTCCTTTAACTCAGAATGATCAATAAGCCAGAGTGGCGTCTTTTGGGATCGCGTGCTCTGGCCTCCTACCCCAGCCACCCCCGTGGGCAGCGAGAGCCTGATCCTGTGCAGAACACGCCCCTCAGCATCATCCCGCCCAAATGCAGAGAGCGAAAGCGTCTAAGCATCAGTTGCTCAGGCGGCAGGGCGGGCATTAATCACCGGTTCTTCTGGCACGCGCTGCACATGTCCGCACGTGGACGGGGCAGCTGGCTTCTGCGGTTCCAGAAAGCCTCAGCCTCTGGGGTAGAGACACCAGCCGTGGCACTCTGGCCACAGAGCACTGAACTTGAACGTTCCCACAGACGTCATGCAGCACAGGCTGGAGGGAGATGCTTGGTCCACCTGTTCGCAAATCTTACCTGACCTGGTCCGCGGACCCCGGTGTGGAAGTTAAGGCTGATGTCATAGCATGGGTCTAACTCAGATCCCAGATGAATAAGTAATCATCCCCTCCCCCGCAAAAAAAAAATCTCCCGGCTAAAATTATTCAAGTTATGGTTTAAGGACTTGGAAACCAGTAAGACTGGTTTCTCTCTCTTTTGAAAATTGAATTTAATGTATTGGGGTAACTTTGGTTCATAACATCACGTGAGTAAAGGCTTTACCAGACAGACAGAAGCTGAGGGCAATTTACCAGCTCAAGACCTGCATCATAAGAAATGTTCAAAGGAGCTCTTCTCCCCAAAACAGAAAGGTTAAAGGACACAGACTGTAAGATGACTGACAGACAGACAGAAGCAGGATACTGCACCTCTATTTCAGGATAGAGTATTAAACAGTGACAACATAGGTTAAAGGGAGAAAGCATTTTTTTTTTTTTTTTTTAGAGTATAGCTTTTGCAGTTTGGAAACAAATACACAGCATAAAAAGGGACAATTCGTGACAATAATCACATAAAAAGGGGACGGGGAAAGGACTGCGTTTGCACAGGTGACTGGCAATGAGAAGCAATGAGAGGAAAGGGACTACTGTGTGCAGAAAGGTCTCTCGTCAGCCCGTGTCTGCGAAGAATTCTTGTCCTATGTCAGCTGAGGGCAAAAGCAGCTGGGAACCCCTCCTCTTTAAAAAGCTTGCCTCTTTTTGGAGTTGATCTCGGTTTCCCGGTGTCCTCGGTCTCTGACAAGTTTTAACGTTCTAAGGATGGAGTTTATCCAGCTGCTTTTGGTAGTGATGGTGTGAGTGACGATCCCTTTTGATTTTCTGTTTTCGAGTTAGAAGTCCGTTCCCCTCAATCAGCTACTGCGACCTCATTTGTGTCCCTCTAAATCGCCTCTGTCCTTTCTTTCGGATTACTAAGATATGTTTCAGCCTTCCATTTCATTCCTCTGCCGGCTTCCCTTTAGGGTTAACAACATACACCCTTATTACTGTTCACTTAGGATGTTGTACCTCGATATAAATTATAAGAAGCCTCCAATGATATATTTGCATTTATCCTTCCTTTGAGTTATTGTATCATATATTTCTCTATATCTCTATAGTCTAAAATGTTTATTTTGCCAAGTCAATTGTCTTGAAAGGAAATCAAGATAACGAAAAAGATATTCTTTGTATTTACCCAATGGATTCGCCATTTCCTGTGCTCTTCATTCTTTTCTGCTGATCTATTTCCTATCTGGCATCATCTTCTCTTTCTGCTAGTGTTTGGTATCTCGTGGGGTGTTGGTCTCCAGGCAATGAACTGCTGGAGTGTTTCTTCATGCAAAAAATGTTTTTATTTTGGAAGAGTGTTTTCTCTGGATCTGGACTTCTAGATGGACAGGATTCTTTTTGGAGCACTTTTTGCAGTGACCTTCCATTGTCTTGTGGCCCCACCGTTTCTGAGGAGAAGTCAGCTGTAATTTGTGTGCCTGGCACTCTGTATGTAACGTCTTTTTATATGGCTTTGGTATAAAGTTTCTCTCTTTATCTTTGGAGTTGATCAGTTTGGTTATGATGTGCCGCAGTTTCGAATTTCAAAAATGTTTATCCTTCTTTGCGTTTTCTTGATTCCCAAGTTGGGAAGTTTTCTGTCAATATTTCTTCAAGTCATTTTTTCACCCTGTTTCCTCTCTGTCCAGAACTCCAGTTGCGAACATTGGATCATGTGATACTGTTTCACAGGTCAGCGAGGCTTGCTCCTTTTTAACCCTTTCATTCCCTTGATCTAAAAGTTGGGTGATATCCGCTGATGTGTCTTCTGCTCCACGAATTTCTTCCGTGCTTTCCAAAATGCTATTTATTAAGCCCCTCTACCCCCTCTCACAGCTTTTTCCTCGTCGGCACCCTGTCCTGCCTTTTCCAGCCACTGCATACACCCATGTCCATCTGACCTCTGGCTCTCCTGCCCTGGGAGACTGTCGACCTCTGTGTGGGTTCCACTTCCCCGGGCCGTGGCCAGGCCTGTGTCCTTTGCCAGAAGGCCTACTGGGTCGCAAGTCTGCTGTCACTGACCTGCCATGTCTGGAAGTGGAAGTTCTACTCTATGTTCTTTGATTTCTCATCTACTTGCATTCATATATATATTAATGCATAAATCTATCTAAATTATCTACCACTTAAAAATTTACATATCGCCTCCTCCTACTTCCACTACGAAAACTATAACATTATTTGTTACAGAGCACATGTAAACTCATTTCCTTCCACAGGCTTTTTCTAACTCTATTAAGTCAAATCACTTCATCTGTGATGAAGAGAAGTAGTACAAAGAAAGGGTTGTTGGGGACACGTGTCCATCCGTGCAGAGCTACTAGCCAAACACCTCGTAGTGCGCCCTTGGTAAAGGCCACGAAGGACAGTAGATATGGGAGGATTTAGAGAAACCAGCTAACCTCTGACAGTCCACAGAAGCCCGATGCTTTTGTGATTTACTCAGAACTGTGAACCCCCGTGAGAGAAGGTTTCGGTCACAAACAAAACGTAACTAGGAGTCAGACAAGCTGTTGCTTACATCTGGCATATAAATCAGCCTATTTTTTCCCCGAAATGCTTTTATCCTTGAAAAACTGTTTTGCATACCAAAAAAGGAAGGCTTTTTAGCCCAAATGAAAAACAGGAAAGCAGTCTATCTTGCACTCTGAGGGATGAGAGCACGCACAAACACAGAAGTATGTACTGCATAGAACCAGCGCGAAGTGTTCCTAAAACTCAGGCTTCGAGTGTGGTTAAGTCGATTTGTTTTTTTTTTCTCAAAATCTGTTTTCCTTCCAGTCACGTTCCTATTGCTTCATTGAAATGAAATTTCTTTGCTCTGTCCCGTTGCCACCTGCCCTGTTCTGACATCTCTGTGCTCACTGGTCTACTGTGGAAAGAGGAGGAGCAGACCAGCCTTCTTCCTGCACGGGAAATAGATGGACCGAGGGCTCTCTGGGTTGCGTGGTATCCCACTGGGTGAGACTTCCTTGGCTCAGTCTGGCAGACAGTTAGCAGAGGCACCTCCTTCAGAGGTGATGAGCCAGCTAGCTCCTGCAGGGACAAGCCTGGTCCCAGACACTCCACGTTTTCATGCCCCAGAGTGCAGTTTCTCTGAATGCTGGGTGGCCTCAGGACCTCTGGACCGGGCTTGGTTTCATTGTTACCTCTGGGATATAAATCATCCTGCAGAGGTGTTGTTTTGTGACACGATCAGAAAATTATAGTTTCATGTCAAACGATAAAACTGTGAAGGAAAATTAACTGGCAGAATATAGCTCGTGTACTAAAATCAGTGTTTCTTAAAAAGGAATGTCTTCAAGATGTAAAACATTTATTTTTCCTATGTTTTTTTGAATATGCTTGTTGCCTACTTCATCTGTAAATTACCTTTTAATCTGTTAAAGGTTTTCCTTTAAATCAGGTTGTCTGTTCCGCAAGTATTTTTGAAGTTAATGAGTGTTTTAATGAATGAAAAGCTTTATGATTTGCCAAGGGTTGATGTAATGGAAGTAATTAAACAAAATTTAGTTTGATATTGGTTTTTACCAAACTCCCCTCCACTTTACATATGCAATTGACATCACAGTTTTTTTAATACCTTTATACGATTCCTTTTTTAAAAATGAACATTTATGTAATCAGCGTAATATATAAACCCTCTTTCCCTATTATGTTATACCTTTTAGCAGCAGAAAGCAAATGTTCAAGATTGATATTCTGTGCCTTTTATAAAATCAAACCCACTAGAGTTGGCATAAATTTGAGGATTCCAGTCATAAAAGGAATATCAGAACCCATCAAATTAAAACTTAGCTGCAGTACCGGCTAAGGAATAGGGATCGAGTGATATTCATTTTATAGGCTTTTACTTCATTGAAAGTTCACAATTCTTAGAGCTCCATGGAATTCTAAGTGTGGGAAACTTAAATAGCTTTATCTAGATTTTTGAAGAGCAAGGGTTTCAAATTTTGATGAAACCCAGTCCATCAGTGTTTTGTTTTGTGGATTGTGCTATTGATTGATGTCATATTTAAGAACTCGTTGCCAAAGCCAGGGTCACAGGATTTTTTCTCTGATGTCTTCTTAGACAGATTGTATATAAAATTATCTGTTACATTTTATGTCTTGTGTGTGATGTGACGTACGGGTTGGGATATTGTGGGGTATTCGGTTGGGTTACCTTGGTGCCTTTGTTGAAAACCAGTTGACTGCCCATCAACACATGGGGTTATTTCTGAAGTTCTGTTCCATTGTCTTTACACCTGTCCTTGTGGCAGCACTCCATGAGCTTGGTTACTGTCGCTTTGTAGGGAATTTTGCAGTCAGGCTGTGTAAGTCCTCCAACTTCGTTGTGTTTCTTTTTTTTTTTTTCAGATTTTTTTTTAGAAACATCAAATTTCATTGATTTTTTTTTTTTTTACAACCAAAGAAAATTGATGTTTCTCTATTTTAGGCATTTCATCTGTATACATACGTTTATGTATAGATAGTAGCAATAAGAATGTACCCATGAGGCTCTGGGGGACCTTGGATCAAAGTCCCCTGTGTGGATTGTTAGACTATTCCGTGTAACTTCTGATCGCTCAACCCATTTCTGGCCTTTATTTCTGTAACTTAGGACTTGAAGCTAGCTTCTCTAGTTCTCTCGTGCCTGCCACAGTGTGTGCCTCTCATCGGTACTACAGGGCCAGCTGCATGGTCTGCATTGAGATTCCTGTAGGAGGGAGGGTCGAAGGGTGACGGAATCAGTTTCTGCTTGTCCCACCCCCTGTGCACCTGATGGCCGGACCTTAGTGGTGGTAGCGAGCGTAAAGACGATACAGGCTCTGAGTGTGGACTCACGTCAGGTCACCCAAATGCGTTTCGATGATCTACAGAGATCACACGAACACATATAAAGAGATTGAATGACAGGGTACCAGACAATTAGAATGGTGACCAGAAGCGTTCCCTCTTGGCTTCTTTATCGATAGAAATGAATTTCTGAATTGCTCAATGTTGAGAAGTAAACATTGTGAACATCTCCTTTTATCATGTTTTTGAAGCCATGGTTTTTTAAGTCGTGCTTTTTAAGTCATGTTTAAGTCAAGGCCTGTTACAGCACTCAAACTTTATTTAATTTTTCTATAATTTCTGAGTTCTGGTATTTAAATACATTTCACCATATAAAAATATAGATTTTATAGCAAATATTTAATTTTTAAATTCTTTTCTAGCACAGAAGTAAAATAAATATTATTTTTAAATTTATAAATACTTATAAATTATAAATTTATAAATATTGAAATGTTTATAAGAAAAATATCATTCAGATATTCCTAAAACTAAAATTCTCCCAATACCTTTAGGATTCAAGCTTTAGCTTTTGATAAAGTATTGGGGATATGTTTAAAATACTTTAAGGAATATTCATTAACAGCTACTGTCTTTTTAAGACTTTTCGACATACCAGTGAAGGGCAAGTACAATTTGGAAAAGGGAAAATTATGTATTTTTCCTTTGACATATTTATGTCATTTTAAAATCCCTTTGAAAATAAACACAGTCACTTTGTTCTCTTGAAATCCTTTTTTTGTGTTTCTCCACTCAAATCTCTTCGAATGCTCTGCTTAAAGTTTGTCTAAACAGTGCTCTATATAAAGTAGGAGAGTAAATCTTTGTAAAAACGGTGACAAATAACTTCCTGTTTCTCTCTCACTGCTTAGAAAAAGATGGCAGTATTTTACTATCAGTCATTGCAACATTAAGCCTTGAGTGCTAGTAGTTTATTTTCAACATCGTGATTAAGGCTATTCAGAAGACTGCTTTAGTTCAATGTTTTTGTATTTCTCCCTTGGTCTTCATTTAATTATTTCTTAGTGTTGCTCCTTATTAGACTGAATTGCTTTGCAATTTCTAATTAAAAATTTAAACTCTTCTAATGATCTTGCTTGTAAGGAGGCATGCAGACTAATGATGCTTTTCTCTTAGCCGTTGGGCCTGATGTTGCTGGCTTAGCTTTCCTAATTTAGTAACAGAAACAAGACTGTGCACTGCCTGGCAGGTTTGGTGTGCTGGCACCCAGCCAGGAAGCATGGGTTTCTTAAACCAATGGACTGCGGAAAACACAGATTATGTTACATGAGCTTTGCACTGCGCAGATCCCGCCCTATTTAAAGGAACTCAGCTAACCCACTGCCCCCTAAATACAAGTCACTTTTGTTTAAACACATACGCACGCTAAATGATGCACTGTTTCCTTTTCCGAAATGACCCTGCATTTCTGTAGTTTTCATTTCCTATTTCTGTAAACTTCTAAAAAGCCCTTTCTCTTTTAGGGAATGCTAATGCATCCAAATGAGTTAACTCTATGCGATCATTTTATGCATTTGTAATACCTTTCAGAATAGCATGATGTAAGGTGGATCGCATACATATGTGATATGCTCCCGTATGAAGACATGAACGAAAGCTCTGAGGGAGAGAGATGACAAAGAAGCCTGGTACTGCATCGCTGCCTCCGGCGCCTCCTCGGCCGGTGGCCTTGGTCCCTGATGTCTCTCCTGCCTCGTGGCTGTCCTCAGTGTCCTGCATCACGTGACACTCGCTGTGCTCTGGGTGGGTTTGCGGTGGAGGCTTCTGTGAATGTGTGAACACTGGCAGCTTTCCTGTCTGCTGACACTGCTCCTCTCTGGTGCTTCTTGTCTGGAGTCGCCTCATCACAAGGTCTGTCGCCTCTGAGTTTGGGGAAGAGCCTTGAGGCCTGAGGGTCAGCCCGCTGCTTTTCTCCTTCAGACCTTTACGTGTTTCTTCTAGACTCCGCCTGTCATTGTCAAATCAGGGCCAGCTGTCCACCCCGAGGGTCTTTGAACAATCAGTTTGACCACTGGGGACGACATTGGTGAGGTGGGGCGTACAGTGCGGATGCCATGAGTCACAATGTGACATAAGTCACAATGTGGAACAAAATGGATTTATTATAAACTCAAGTGGTCAGATTGCACGGGCTTCCTGTGGTATAAATGCCATCATCCCTCTGCCGTTGGCCTTGCCTGTCCTTCCCTCGTTCTGACAAGGTTTTGGCTGAGATGGGCACAGGGGAGGAAGTCTTCGTTATAAGAGACTCACAGTCTCAGTAAATTTAAAAGAAACTGATTCCTTCCTGTCGATTTGAGTGACCATTTGGTGTCATTTTCTTTTCAGCCCTACAGACTTCCTGTAACATTTCTCTCAGGGCAGGTCTACCGGACTCTCATTTTCTCATTTCTTATTCGGCTGGGAATGTCTTTATTTTGACTTTATTTTTTGAAGGATAGTTTTTCTGGATATATAATTTCTAATTAACGTTTTTTTTTTTCTTTCAACGTCTTCTGACTACTTTGGTTTCTGACAAGAAGTCAACTTTTGATTGTATCGTTCTCCTCTGTGTGTGAGTCATTTTTCTTTTATGGCTTTCAAGATTTTCTGTTATTATTTATCTTTCAGTAATTTGATGATGATGTGTCCAGGTGTGGATCTCTTTGTGTTTTTCCTACTTGGACTTTATTGAACTTCTTGGATCTGTAGATCAGTGTTTTTCTCCAAATATGGGACATCTTCAGCCATACTTTTCACGTGTTTTTTTTCTGCCACTTTCTGTTTTTTATTTTTTTTTCTAGAACTCCCAATATACATAGGATGGTATCCCACAGGTCTCTGAGGCTCTGTTCTTTTTCTCTTTTCTTTTTTCTCTCTGTAAAGTTGATCATTTCTACCGATATATCTTTGAGTCTACAGATTCTTTCCTCTTCCATCTCAAGGCTGTTCCTGAGACCATCTAGTGAAATGCTTGTATTTTCAACTTTACAATTGTTTTTTTGGCATTTTTTATGCCTTGTGTTTTCTTATTTAGATTCTCTATCGATGGAGTCATTGTCATCATAGTTTTCTTTAATTTTTGACATAGTTTCCTTTGCTGCTTTTAAACACATTTATAACAGCTGCTTTGAAACCTTTGCCAGATGTAACATCTGGACCCATTCAGAGTTAGTTTCTGTCAACTGCTTTTTCATTTTTTTCCCCTCCCGGTTATGGGTCACACTTTGCTGTTTCTTTGCATGTTGTGTGTGTTTGTCATTGTTGTTGAAAACTAGAAAATCTCGGTAATATAGCAAACTTCGGACTTCGATTTCTTTTCCTGAGAGTTGTTTTTATTTATTTCATTTTTTGTTACTTTCCGGGATTTAAATGGCAGAATCTTTTTCCCTGTGGTGTGTGGCCTCTGATGGGTCTGCTCAAATTTCAGTCTTATTTATATGTATGGACCTGGCTTCCTAGGGATGGCCGCCGTGTCTGTACAGCTTAGGGGTGCCCACTGATATGCAAAGAGGTTTGCTCCAATACATCAAGCCTGCAAAGCTGCTGCCTTCCGCGTTTGGATCGTGGGGTGCAGGCAGAGGCAGTCAGCTATCACATCTGCTTTTGCTTTTCCTTTGCACAGACTCCTGGGTCTTCCCTGCACATCCACGGTTTCCCCAGTCGTCCAAGGATTTGTGGAGAGCTTCGCTGGCACTTCATTTGCTCTCTCATCTCCAGAATCTCCCAGTTAAATTAGTGGCGGTGCAAGCATTCACTCCATCCTGGTCTGCAGGCCCAGGCCAGCCAAGCAGATGTTGCATTACAGAGTTGGCCACTTTTCGCTAAAAATGCCATGGGCTTTTTTTTTATCCCACGTCCCAAATCAAGGACACCCTCTCTGACTGCCAGGCCGCTGGCTTTCCTAGTCGACCCTGCCGTGGTAAACTAACGTTCTTGAGACTGAGCTTGGGGGTGCGATGGGAGAGGAGCCACCCCAAGTGAGAAAAGGCTGTGGACCTCCAACTTCTTGAAGGAAGCTTGCACAGGCTTTCAAAAATACACATTTCTGAATTCATGGCCTGCCATTAGTTGATTGCCAGAGCCTTGAAATCGTTGCTTTTTGGCAGTTTTGTCCGGTGTCGTGCTTGTTTTCTGTGGAGAGACCTCACCGAGGTCTTCGCAGAACCCGGGGTCCTCACTCTTATGAAATATTCTCAAGACGTTTATTTAATTGGCTATTTAAAATGTTGAAGGGGCCTGTGTCCATAGTTACTGACAAAGACACTGAAAATAAGCTTTTTTTATCATCTTCTTCCTGTATCTTGACATGCTCTTTCCCTGGGGACATGGACTTCTTTAAAGTGTGACAGTCTCAGCCCCTTCCCTAGCCTGACACTAGTTTTTTTAAGTTTCTCTCTAGGGTCTTTGAACATCATTCCCTTTACCGGAGAAGGTGGAAGCCTTTTATTTGTCATTTGTTAGCTAATTGTTCTTGCCTCAAGCACAGTCTGAGAAATCTTATCGGTATCCTTAGCATTTTCCTAAAGGATGGCTCATTCAGGACAATGGAATTTACTCTTTTCTTGTAGATTTATGTCTAAAATTATAATCAAAGACCAGTATACATCTCAGAAAGCCATATGTATATAATCTCAGACCTTGGATTCTGTTAGGGCACTGTCTACCATCAATTTTTATTCCCTTTACTCCAGTGGAATAAAATTTAACAAGTCCCAAAGTGGTTTTTGTAGGTTTTCAGTTCTTCAGAGAATAAAAAAAAAAAGAGATTTTATCATAAGATGGATTCAAACAAGTAAGCATGCAATTTACATAATCATTTCCAGGAAAACACAGTACAATTTCAGTGCTGACTATTTATTTAAAATACAAAACATAATCAAGTTGTTGAGGACAATAGCAGATAGATAGACAATAATATCTAGGCAACAACAAAGTAAATTTATTTTATTGCTTTAGGTGCTTCTCTCCCTGAACTGATTGTATCTGTGATTCCAGGAGTGTCTTGGTGTTTTGTGTCACTAACCTAATTAACTTCAGTTAGGCTTCAAATGAACTTTAGGTGGAAAGTGACTTTTCCTCAAATTTTTATGGGAAACAAAAGCTCCAGGATCCCATGCCAGCCGTGCCATTGGCAGTCAGTGTGTGAGTTTGCTTGTTTATCAGACTTTTGATTTTGAGATCATTGTAGATTCCCACACAGTTATATGTCCACACGCTTTGGCCCATATTTTTTACTTTTTAATTTTTTTCCAAGTATTACATAGTTTTGCAAAAATTAACTATTGCTACCTTATGGGTAATGAGAGGGCCACAGAGAAAGGTTCGAAGTTTTCTGAAATTCTGTGACACTGATTTTTTACAGCATCAATTATGATCATTATTATGACTAAGGTGAGGTATTAAGAGCCCTGTCTTCGCCCACGAGTAGCCCCGTTTCCCACCATTGAAACTTGTATTTTATTTTATTTTTTATTTTTTCAAACTAAAAAAAATTTTTTAATTAATTTTTCATGGTGACATCGGTTAACGAAATCCAATGTTTCAGCTGTACATTTTAACAGTAAAGCATATACGTATTATTTTAAAATATGAATTTGTAACAAAAAGTGTTGCATTTAAAAAAATTCAGTAAAGCATCAAGTTAGCAACTTTTCTGTGCCATTAATAGAATGAGCTGATGCTTTCTGTAAATTTTAACACCATGTAGGTGTAGCTAGGTTCTAATGTCAAATTAGCTCAGCCAGTGAGCCTTCTGGAAAGTTCGTAGTGACTATGTTGACAGTTTTTCTAAATTTAAAATTGTATAAAAGTCATTTCACTCATACCGTTAGTCACTTATAATTTACGCCAGATATACCGTTTTTGTCTGTTAATAAAGTAAATACAAGGGACATGTTAATAATTATTTGAATAGTAGTTGTACCCAGACTTTTGTAGAATAATCGCAAACCAAGATGGCCTTTTTTTTTTTTTTTTTTTTGCTTTGGTTCATTTATTACTATTCTGTCTGAGACTCTTCTGGAGAATTTTTATGATTGAAACCATTTGAGAATAACGAAAGTCATATCTTTGTGGAAGGGTCTGGAAGGATTATCGATCTGGCTCGTCCCTTATTTTATGAGAAACCTTTTAATTGCGGCTACTGTGATAGTAGCATGGATGCCTGTTTTCCTGTAAGGAACAAAGTGGAAAGTTCAGTGATGGGACAGGGTTAAAAAGACAGATTTGAGGTAAGATTATCAGCGTTTAATGTCGATTATCAGCGTTTTCCAACCTTTTAGTACATATTCTGTCGAAAGAAAGTGTTCAGTGGCCAGATGAACGAGAAATTAAACTGAGCTGGTGGTGAATCACAGCCGAAGGGGCTTCTTGACTGGCTGGCCGCTGTCCAGCGTGCTGATGTGTGTGATGATGAGCGCGTGCCCTACCTACCGTGTTTTTCCCAAAATTGTTTGACCACCTCGGAAGCATCGCCCTGGTATTCCTGCGAATGTAGTCGCAGTGAGCACGGCTCTATGTGAGTGAGGTCCAATAAGTTCTGTCATTGCAAGCATATGTTTTTGATAACACTAATGGAAAACTTCCATATTTGTAAAGTTACTTCTTGGGGTGTTGTTTTGACATTCATTCATTCATTCATTCATTCATTCATTTTTACTATACTGCCAGTTCCAATCATATGAGTAGAGCATGAAATAAGTTAATTTGGAAAAAGGGTCACATTCTTGGCAATGATGTCCACCGAACTCATTTGTGAAGGAAATCCAACTCACAGGGCGCACGCCATCCGTTCACGTTGACCTGGTCCCTGTTCCCTCTGGGCCTGCAAGTTTGTATTGTTCTGTCTGTTCCGTTGTTCTGTCACTTCCTGTGACTGGGGGGCGTTTGCAAGCTTTGTCGATGCCGTGCACACAGAAGAATTACAGAGCACCATCAAAGTTTTCTCACTCTGTAGCATTTTTTCCAAAGTTGAGGAATGAATAGAAATTCGAAGAAATAGAGTTTCTTGTGTTCTCTTTAGAAGCAACATACGATTTTCTGTAATCCTTATCTTCAACAGAAACTGTGTAAACTTTGATTTTTGTCCCACTTTATAATGACAGAACTTCCAAGACCCTCAGCAGTATAGATTTGCATAGCAGCACTACATATATGTGTGTGTGTGTGTGTGTTTATTACATTCTTGTTTGCTGTCGCGTTGTATCTCAGTGAGCTGAAATGTCATTTGGAAATTCAGATTCTTAGAATTTTAATCACAGATTTCTGTGTGATCATTCTTAGGCAAAATAAATACAACTAATTAAAAATAAAGCCAGTGTAACAGGCGTTTAGAGTTGTTGCATCGCTTATTCTAAGGCACCCCAGAGTGTGGATGAAGTACCATAGTAGCAGGTGATTAATTTCGTGTCAATATAAAAGTAATACATGAGCACAGAAATAAATGTCTACACACTATAGGGAAGTGTAAACATGAAAAGTGAACATCTTTCTGTGTCCCCATTTCCGTCCTGTTCTCGATAGTACTCACTGTTGAGTACTTTTCTTTTCATTCTGTCGATGGTTCCTCCATAACCCTACACGACAGAAATACACTAGAGACTTGTTGCTGTAGTGTTAAGATTGGCAACCAATCTGCACACGTCCAGAATTCTCTAATGTAAAATTTCTCATGCTAATAGTGATAATGTCAGGTTTCTTATAAAGGGTATATATTTAGCAATCCGTTATGTTTTGAATTGAATGTAGAGTGCTTTTAATAAGTGGAGACTTTTTTTTTAAACTGTGATTCATGTCTTGGGTGTGACACATTTTTCCAGTGGTTTCTAAGTGTTCCATAGGTGGAGGTCATTCTTTTTATCAGCCACTTTTTTGTTATAGGAATTTCAAAGAAATAAATGAGAATGGATCAATTTGAAATGTACATACACTAAAAATTTTCTCTTTAAAATATTTTCCTCTATTAATTTAAGTTTAGAGAGTGGGATGAAAGCAATCATTATAATGATATCATTTTTTTTTTCACATAGTGGGATGTGGATTGCTTGTAGTTATTCTTTGCAAAGTAGTAAAATAAAGAAACAAATTTTTGTTCCGGGCTCTGATGCTGTGATGTGTCTTGAGCTAGTGATGATAATAGTTTCATGCCAACAATGGACACCTGGTGGTCTCATTCAGGCCAAAGCCTGAGACCACCGTTGTGCTGCCTCAACTAAGAGGAAAAAAGCCTGCCCAGAAGAAACCTGGGAAGTAGACAATCGCTAAAATAGAACCTACAATGAAAATCTGCGTGTGTGGTCTCCACGAGTCTTGCAGAATGAGGAAGATCAAGGACTTTTCTAAGTAGCATCCGTGTACTGACACAGAGCAGTAATAAAGATGCTGTTTGAGTACGTGCTTTTAAATTTCAAAGACAGAATGGCTCCAAAGAAGAGGATACGGACCATTTCTGTCTAGCAGTTACTTGTATTATAATTGCCACTCAGGAAGAATACTTTCAAGATACTTTTTCCTATCTTCGGCGATATTGACAGTGACAT
Organism: Macroglossus sobrinus; assembly: GCA_004027375.1. NCBI lineage: Eukaryota > Metazoa > Chordata > Mammalia > Chiroptera > Pteropodidae > Macroglossus > Macroglossus sobrinus. Next base: position 41,222 of record PVKZ01004233.1, on the reverse strand, counting down.
TTTGCTAGGTACCTCAAGGGCCAAACTGACTATTCGGTTTAGATAACCAATAAACACCTGATAAATAACTTATTTTGAAGACCATTGAATGAGACTTCAGCCCATAATTTAATTGCAAACAAAACATCAGGTACAAGGTTAAAACAATGGCGATTGTCTTTGTTGAAGAAACGTCTTTAACGTTTGGAAATTTCTATTGGGAATTAATTGGCAAGCTTGACACGTACACATAAATAGTTAAGCATATCAGTGTCTGTTGTGTTTCTCAAATATCAGATGTTTTGGAGCATTTTATTTTAAAGCACCAAAATAATATTTAATTATCTTCCATAATTAAGAGGACTTCTTAATTGCTAGTTTGATATCGCTTATAGTAGACAAATGTCTAGTTAATAGATTTTTTTCATTGAGCTTTCTGATATTAATTTTCTTCTCCTTTGTGATTATTTGTTATTATACATAACCTGCCACACATTCAGAGTTATGATTATATAGCAAGCCTCTTACGGTTGGTTTTAATTTTTTTATTTGACCCGGGAAGTTAGTCCTGCCCATTTTCTGAAAGCTATTCACCTGCTAAGAGCCCCTTCCTCTCTGTGAGACATAGCAAACATACGCATACTATGTGGACACTTCATCAACTGAGAAGGGATTTACCTTCAGAACTTACATTTAGAATATTATGTAGTTTAATGAGCTGGAAATCAGAAATATTGGTGTTCTGCCATGTATTGTTGCATTATATGGGCTGTTTCATTTAATCACTTCAGTATGTGTCATTCTATCCCTTTTTTACATACGAATCTTTTTTTTTTTAACATCAAATCAGTGATCTAAATGTTTGGATAAGTACCACAGAGTCACACAGCTGATAAGTAATCAGATTACGGCCAGAACCTATTTCTACACACCAGACTATGCACCTTCCACAGCCCAATCAAGAGAAAGAGTCCCCAGAAATAGTGACACTTCCCGCATGTGGGACGGGACTTGGCGTTGGAATATTGTCCTTTATTTCTCTGTCTGCTCTCCCTCACCCGGGGTGCTCTGCAGCTCCGCTCAGAGCTGTTTTTAGAGGCACCGGAAAAAGGCAGTGCTTGAAAACACCAAGCCTCGTGATGGACTCTGCGGTCGCGGGCTTGGCGTGGAGTGGGCGGCTTCCTTCCCGTTGAAATTTCAGGGTAGGTCCCTGAGCATCAGCAGAGAAGGGGGACTTACTGTTTTCTCTTTTGAAATCATACTCTAGTGTTATTTTTATTCCCTGTGTAAGTAATTACTATGTGGCAGTAATGAAGTCATTTTCAGGATATTCTATAAGTAGCTGAAAAGTGTTAAGGTATTGCATATTTAGCGTAAAAGTAAACAATGCAAACAACGGCAAAGTGAGGATTATTCTAGGCACACCGAAGGAAAGAAAGAATACAAATTTATGTTTACTCCCTGGAGAGTGGTGTGGTGACGGGGAGACCAGCTGGAAAGAATAAAATTCTGCTCGTATTCCAAAAAGAATTCATAGTGACTCTCCATCAGTAATACTACATTAATTTCAAGAATTATAGACAACTTTGTTAAAAAGAAACAGCAAGATATTGAAAACATTTTTCAGCAAATGGAGGTAACACATTATTAGAAATAAAAACAGCTAAGAAACTGATTAAATGAATTGATATCAAGAATAATTATTCTAGAAATAGAATCATTTAAATTTGTGCTTTAATATACATTTTATTTTTCACTTTAAAATTTTTTTTTATTTTTGAAAACATTTTTTGTGTGTTTCAGTTTTTATTTGAACCCTGAAATAAAAGCAGGAAGATTTACCTGTTTTCAGGGCATAACTCACCACCACAATCAAATGTAGTGAGTTCTAGCATCCCGCTAGAGTGCCCGGTGCCCTTGTACACCCGCCTGCGTCTACCCCACAGTAACATAAGAATTTTCGTTACTTCTTTTCTTCTACTTCACTGTGGGTTTAGCTACCCACCCCCACACCTTTTTTTCTCATGTCTTAAAGTGAAAGCTCAAGTAAGGCATTTGAAACCTCCTTTCCTAATATAGGCATTGAAAGTTTAGAATGTGTCACCAAGCACTTGCTTAGCTGCATCCCGTAAATTCCCAATACATGTTGTATTGTTGTCTTCATTTGATCAAGAATATTTTCTAACTTTCCTGTGCTGCTTTTTTTTTTTTTTTTACTTATGGGTCATTTAGAAATGTGTTTGTTGTTAAGATCCAAATATTGGGGATTTCCCCGATTTCTTTCTGTTGTTGATTTATAATTGAATTTCATTTCGTTCAGAGAACATACTTGGCGTGATTTCAGATATGAGGGTTGTGTTGTGGTCTAGCGTGTGGCCCATCCTGGAGAATGTTCTGTGTGCGCTTGAAAAGAATATATATTCTGCTGTCACGTTGTGTCAGTGTTAGATGCGGCTGACCGTGTAGGGTAGGTCTTCCGGACCCTTATTTTCTCTCTAGATGTCCTATCAGTTACTCAGAGTAACATTAAAATCTCAATTCATCGCCATCGAAATGTCTACTCTTCCTTTCTGTTCTGTTCATTTTCGCTTTACATCATTTTGGGGCTCAGTTTTTAGGTGTGTATATAGTTATAATCGTTATATTTCCTGAAGCATTGATCATTTGACTGTCACAAAATGTCATTTTGCCTCTCGTAATATTTCTTGTCTTAGTGTCTTTTTTTCCAGTTATGAATACAGCTGCTCTCTCTCTCCTGGTTATCTTTTGCATACTATATATTTACATATTTATATACTTATCTATCTATCTATTTATTTGCATAGTAATATGTATATGTTTATATATTTTATATATTTATATATTTGCATAATATAATGTATTTATATTAAATAATATATATTTATATATAAATGTCATATATAGACATATATGTCTTATTAAAAGACATCTATATATATATATATATATAGATAGATGTCTTTTAAGCCTATTTGTACACTTGACTGTCAAGTGTGTTTCTTATAAACGGAATATTGCTTTTATGCAATCTGACATCCTCTCCCGTCAGACTGGGTTGTTTTATCTGTTGACATTTAACGTAAACATTGGTGTGGTTGTATTTACGTCAGCCATTTTTCCATTTATAGCCCCACATAACTTATATCTTTTTTGACCTCTGTACCTTCTGAATTGGCCTCTTTTATGTCTGTAAATATTTTTTTCTTTTTCATTTAATTGAGGCATAGGTGACATATACCATTATCTCAGCTGCAAGTGTACAACGTAGTGATTTGATATTGTATATACTGCAGATGACCACCGCAGTGTGTCCAGTTAACTTCTGTCACCATACGTAGTTGACACATTTTTTTCTTGTGACAAGAGTCATCCATGTCTCCCCCAAGCCCTCTGCGCTACACTTGTTTCTACTCTTCTCCCCTTGGACTGATGCTGGGGCTCCACATCGTCCATTGTGCACACCATATATATATTTTTTTTTCACTTATGCGTTTCCTGATGCTTTCAACCCCACCTCTGTCCCTCGCTGGAAATTCTCTATTCATTTTTGTATGGACAAGGTGCGCTTCGTGGAACACCATCCCTTCTATTTTTAAGTCTCCCGATACCTACTTAGATAGGTAAAATCACAAAAGTACCAAAACTAGATACTTTGTAGTGACCGTAATCATGCTTTTTTCACCCTAATACCTTCTGACTTACCAAGAAGCAGAAGCCGTAGTAACAGACCTCTGGCTCAGAGCCTCCCCTCCGTGTCCCTCCCTTCTCCACGCCAGCGCCCTCCACTGTGAAAACTCCGGGCAGGTGCACTGAGAGACGCCCGCCTAGGCCGGCCTCCTCCCCGTAGACCAGACCCCACGCTTGGGCACCCGTATCTACGGAAATAGCTGCAGCCACTGCTTTTTTTAATTTGCTTGAACTGTTACAGTATTGCTTCGGTGTTTTCTTTCTCTGCTTCCCATAATCAGGATGCGATTTATCTTCATTTTGATTTTGGTTGTAGAGGTTGGCGATTTGAAGGAGCTGCAGACACTAGACATTTCTACCAATCGTTTGCTAACTTTACCCGAGAGGCTTCACCTGTGCCTTTCTCTGCAGTACCTCGCTGCGGACCGAAACCGCCTGTGGAGCGTGCCGCGCCACCTCTGCCAGCTGCCCAGCCTCAACGAGCTCTCCATGGCGGGAAACCGTCTTGCGTCTCTGCCCCTTGGTAAGTGACCATGTTGCTGCGCTCCAGAGAACAGGATGGGAAGCCTTCTTCGTGTCCTTGACCAGGAAGGATTCGGTTTCCTCCTCCTGTTTCTTTGTAAACGTTCCCTGGGAATCCATCTTTGCCGTGAGCCAGGCATCAGCCGTTAGCACTAAAGTTTATTTCAATTAGGGAGTTCATATTTTGAAAAAGAAATCGTACGAAAAATTCGTGGAGCGATGATTTACTCTGAGAAAGGAACAAAATTATATGTGTGTATGTATGTATCTGTATTAGGTGTGTGTGTATATATAATACAAAACTATAAGATTGACAGGGAGTACTAAGCAATATGACAAGATAGCCACTATTACAAATATATCTTCTTATACGTTGGCTTCTGTGTAAGAACATTTGCATTGCCAGATGACCGGACTACAAAACTGTAAAACTTTAAACACTGAGCTAGAAATATCACCCTGGCTAATAAATAACAGCTGATCCACTGTAGCTGGCCCATTCTGACGTAATGTACGTTAAAGAACATAGCACTTTAATAAAACAATATATTTCTTTTCACCGAGAATTTAATTATTTTTGTTAACTTGTAAGAAATTAAAGTGCCACTTAAAAAAAATAAAATATGACACCCCACAGAACCCTAAACTACCACAATCAGCATCATATGATTTTACTCGTAAAAGCATTTTTTCATAATGAATAATTTATCTCTGAGGGCAGTGAAGTAAATAATTTACTAGTCCCTGAAAGGGAATATTTTCACTACAGTGCAGCACATATATTATTTTCAATTAAACATAACTTGGGGACAGGAAAATCAATTTGAGTAATACCAAAATAATTATCCAATTTAAGAAGATTTCTTTTCTATAGATATAATCAAACTCTGTACTTACAAAAATAACAAAATAAAAGAAGCCATTTCAGAAGGAAGCTACATGTCTAAGAAAACGGAGCTTTTCTTTCAAGTGAGAAAAATATCAACTATAGATAGATTTCTCAAAGACAGTGTGCTTGCTGCATAAACCACAGGTTATCGCACAATTGCAGAGATGCAGACTGCAGCCCGGTTTCAGCTCGTCACAGGGCACGCTTCCCTTGACTCCGCCCCCGACCGTTCTCAGCATTCAGTGGAAGGGAGTTCAAGGGAGAAGTTCAAGTGCACAGACCTCAAGGAAGGACAGCTGTGGACTTCGTTATTTTCTTCCTAAAGACTTCATTGAATTCCCTTTCCTAAGCCACCTTCATGGTGTCAAAAGACAGCAACAGCAAAAACAAAATGAAAAACACGACCAAGAAGGTGGTTGATATTCCTATCAGCTTCAAGTTCAACATCCTGACTCTGACATGAACTTTGCTTCGGGCAGCCTGACATGGCAGCTCACTGCTTGTCTCATCCGTTTCTTTAGGTTCACTTACTGCCTTTTCCCAGAGAACCAAGCTGTCCCTGGAAACTTAGCAATAGGGCCACCTCTTTACAATAGTCGGGAGATGCTGTGTGTGCATGCACACACACACACACACACACGCACACACACACACACTTCCATGAGCGTGATACAGGCACTTGCAAGTTTATGAAATGGATGCTATCACATCCTGTGGACCTAGGGATCTTATTTTGGGGAGCTCCTGACTGCATTCGACTTTCTGCGAAGGGAGTTTTACTTAGGAGACAAGCAGTTTTTTTTAATGGGGCTTCTTAAGGGCATATCGGATTACAGCCTCTTCAGAAAACCACTACAGAAGCTCCATGTAAGGGTGACTGAACTCACTTGTAATACTGTCCAAACCAATAGCGCCTTTCGAGTTTGTTCTTTGTAAGACGAAAAGATGCATCAAGAAGGAAAGATGCTTCTATTATAACGATACCATGGCAATGGAGTGGCAGATGAGCCTGCAAACAGTGACTATCCGTGAGAAGGAGGGAGAAATTAGCCACTCGACCTAGCGCTATGAGATGTAAGCGAGGCCTTGAAATGTGCATATATGTTGTCAATTCAATATCGCTCCCTCTACGAAATAGCTCACAGAGTTGCAACTCACCTCTGGGCTTCTGCAAATGTAGGAAAATACAAAGAAAAGGGGTTTTTTTTTTCTCTAAGGCCTTTTTACCAGGCATTCCTGATTTCTCTTCCACAATCAATAAGCCGATTATTCAGTGATGCTTATACTTACTCAATGTTGAATACTAGATATAAGTCCCGTGAGGATTCCCGTGCACCGCTGGCTCTGCCAGAGCGTTCCTGAGTTAGCCCCCGGGAGCATTCTGTCAGCAAAATGCGGCGTCCGTAACGTCTGCGAGTTTACAAAAGCAAGAAAACAACGTTGCATTCACGTTAGCAGGTAGAATTGTTGAGTATTAAGTTAGAAACCAGTGAATGAATTTTTAACCAAAAACATTTGACGGATGACATCGGGATGTATAGGATACTCTGGTGCACAGACTGTAAGTAGCCGGCCCAAGAGCAAGTAGAGGATAGCTTTCTATTCAATGGGGGTCACTCGCGTTTCTAAACCCGTTCCAGGTCGTGTTCCTGGAGGTTTCAGAAGTGAAACGTTTATTTTCTCAGGAAGAGTCAGTTATTCTGTGCGCCACGGACAGCTCCTTTACCGCTGCGGATTATCCACTGTGACTTCGACAAGGTCATCACACCAGCCCTTCCGTCACGTAGCAGGACATCGCGCTGGTTTCCCTTTGTAGGAATTGCATAGAAAAAAAAAAAACAGTAATTTGTGCTAAGGAGTGGGGAGTTTTAGAAACGAGCTTCTAGGCATTTTCAGAACCCCTCCCTATATGCTGTAATCCCTCTCATCGCAAACGATATGTAATCCACACATCTGTTGTGCTTATTTTTTTATATGGCTTCTTACTTCTCTCTGTATCTGCTTAGAAAGTCAGGAAAAGGATCGCTGTTTACTAGCTTTTTAAAAAAAATATTGAGGTCCACGCGACAGAACTATTTGAACTTCAAACCAGCATGGAAACTGGATAGAAACCGGTTCATAATCCCATAATCTGAGACACAGAGATGACTGTGTACTGTACTTTACTGAACGCTAAACGTCTTTGATCTGCAGTTTGAAAAAACTCCTGCCTCGAGCTCATGGTTTCCCAGGAATCATTTGCAAAGTTTGTAGCTTAAAATAAGTTTCAGGGCTGAAAAGTTTGTTCTGGCACAGGCCGGAAGTCCCAGCGGGGGGACTGACTCCCGTGTTTGAGCAAAAGATTTGATGGCTGGTTTCCGAGGAGACCCAGGCATGCCACTAAAATCTGCAAGAATCTGTGGGCAGGTCTCTGATCAAAGGCATGAAAAAGGTGAAAAAAAGGGCTTGAAAACAAAATCCATACACTAACAATGAGAAAAAATGAGAGAGAATGATTCGATTAATTAAAGTCCATACAGACCTTGTTTCAGGAGGAAAGTTATCACTCTGGAATGTTTATAGTCTCCAGAAAATGGATCATAAGTGCTCCTTTTTGAGCTCTTTCTGCAAAAATTCTTTTCTTCCTCCCGGTGCTACTCACTCATCTGACCCTTTCCCGCTGTCTTAATGAAAATCTTTATTTCTCTTTCATCGCATGAAGCCTTTGCTCATCCCGTAAGGTTTTCTTAGGGAGTTAACAGGATTACTTAATGTGGCTTACGCAGCATGGGTAGACATTGACTTTAAGGAATAAACAATATTAACTTTCCCAGTAAATTATATTAGCTATGCTAGCAAATGTGTGAGGAGAGTTCACCCAGAGCGAATGAGGTTTGAATGGACAAATGTGTGTTTTTCTCCGAGTTTCGGGGTAGGCTTTGGGGGTAGGGAGTGATAAGAGAACGTTAACCCTGTTTTCACAAATATCAGTTTTAAAATGGAAGAGAGAACTGTCGCTCATTCTTTCAAAAGTACAGCTGAGAAATTCAGAGAAATGAGTACTGTGCAGGCTGGAGCCATGAGCAGACTCCTGGCCAGCAAAGTGTATGTTCATTTGGTTCTGGAACTTAGGGCTTTTTAAATAGTGACAAGAATGTGCGGTACTCGCAGCATCTAGAAGATGTTGTCCGTTGACTTTAAAGCCGGAATCTGGAGTTTCTGCCATTTACAGGTTTCCATCAATCTCTTAAGTGTTACGGGGAAGAGACCAGCACACAGGTTCATGGCCACTGAGGGGTGCAGAGTGGGGACCGTTTCCCTCCACGCCGGCAGCCATGACACCGGAAGTCATCCCACTGGGATAACCGCATCCTCTGGACCGTCTCCTTCTCAAGGAGCTTCTCTGAAAGAATTCCTGCCCATTCCTGAAATGACTCCCCTAAACCCATAAGTCGGAATTCACCTCACCAGGTATCTGGTCATTTAAAGGAAGCAAAGGGAGATTTTGTTCATCAGCTGTCTCCTTGGCAGAGCCTCCTGCCATCACAGGTGGGTGCTTGGGCACAGTGCCATCCTGGCACACAGAGCACCCACACAGCCCGCTAGGTAGTGTCACCTCCTGCCCCCTAAGTGGGGGTTCAGTGGAGCGAGGCTGTCTCACTAACATCATGGTGAAGCAGACACACACATGCTATTAAATTTCTTCTCTACCATTTAGTACCTGTGCAACGTTGGGCTTAGGGAGTCTATTTAATTTGTCTAAGTCCCAATAATGGGGTAACAGTGCTACGTGAGAACTTAATAAGATCGATTTAAAACCCTTCTATCATCACTTATAAACATGACGTAAGCCCGCAGTCACTGTGAACTATTTTTATTGTTTCCCTAGACTATAAGAAAGGCCTGGGACGCTGTACGTCATCACTTTTATACCCTGAGCATCTAGCACAGTGTCTAGCGCACTGCTTGTAATAATTTCTTTCTGACCTGAACTGTGCAGCAGAATTAGAGATGCTGCTACTTGAGTACTTAAACCAACAGCGGACGAAGACTTCAGTCATTCGAATTCATTAAAATCAATTTATTTTAATTTAGCAATTAATTGATCTACTGTATAAAGCATCTTTTTAAAATATAGTTCACTGTGAAATCTTATTTTGTAGAAGTTGAATAGAATAGATAAGAAAGAATACGATTATGTAAAAGATTCCGTGGAATGTGTGTGTGTGTGTGTGTGTGTGTGTGTGTGTGTGTGGTGTGCGTATTTCAAGAAGCTAGCACTTAAAAAATTCATCATTCTGAAAAAGTGGTTGAAAAATTCTTTGTCAAAAGCACAGTGTAGGAATTAAGATGCGCTTTAAAGTGTGTTTTGGAATACACTGTAAACTACTCTGAATTCTTCGTGAAGAAGCCCACATGTTATAGGAACTAAAAATGTCATCGTGACTAATAATATGACCTGTCAAACGCTGATCATCGCGGTGGCATCGATCGAGCGTTCGAAACAGCCTGTTCCGGTCTGTTGCTTTGATGTCGTGGTTTCTGTTTCCCCCGTCGTTCCGTTGAAGAGAACGCTTCCTTCATCTTTTGATAAAATAAGCGGCTTTTTCAGCCTGGTCCGCAGTGAACAGATCCCGTTCTGTGCCGGCCACGCTGCCGTCCCGTGCTCGCCTTCACAGCAGGGTTAAAAACCAGGACCCTAGACACACAGGGCCTTTTTGTTCCGTCTCCAGCCATGTGGCCTGCATATGCCAGAGCCTTGAGGTTTAAAAAAAAAAAAAAATTGGAGTTTGTGCAAGCCTGCTAGCTTTTGCTAATTTCTGAGTAACAAGACTTTGATGTGTGAGTCTGGAAGGAAACAAGGAAAACGTTTTCGACATAGTACAGCGCTTCTCAAAGCCACATGAAAAGGCTCTTTCTGGCTTGAGTATCTATGCAGATGGGCAGTTTCCTTGATTTACAAAGTTCACGCACTGCGCGTTTAAAAAATACCGTTGCGTGGTATGTTTTTTGGAAAGGTATCGGTACATTAAAATTAACAGAAGGAAAAAAAACAAACGGATGAATGATCTCTTCCAAAGTTCATTTTTGAGAGATGATTTTTTTGTTTTATAAATGGAGTAAACATCTCAACGCTTTTTCCTGCAGAAAATACTTCTATTTCAGCCTCAGTGTGATTTAAAATGCCACTCCACTGTGCTTGAGGATTTGCCAGTGGGTGGCTTTCTGGCCAAGAGCACACACTCTCCCGAGGGTGTCACAGCACTGCTTGCGCAGCCTGTGACCTTGCTGGGTGTTAGGTGTCTCAGCCTCACCAGCAGGCTGTGCTGTGTCAGCTAAAGCGAGAGCTGACTGCTTCTCTTTCTAATTCCCTGCTCTGCCGGGCGACCTTCTCTTTCTATTCGGAAGAGAAAGATAAAATGTTAAAATGCATTGGGTACCAGTTATCATGCAGCGGGTCACGTTCGGCATCACGTACATCGCTGAATCCCCATGACAAGCCTATGACGTGTGTAGCATCATGTCCATTCCCCAGAGGGGGGAACAGGCTCAGAGCATCTAAGTTCCCCTGGAGTCACGATCACCATCCTGGCGGTGGAAGACCAGGATTCAGACTCAGTGCTGGCTCCAGAGCCCACGACATCTCATCATGTCAGTACTGCTTTTTCGTACTCTATATGAGATGGTGTTATTCGTTCCGTTTAACTGTCTGTGTGGTATTATCCTGACTAACGTGTAATAGTCAGCGTTTAAATAATAATGATGCGTAATTTGAACACAGCTGATGCGTGTTTTCTTTCAACTTCAATACAAAAGAGTTCATTCCATGATGAGCAGAATATCTAAAAAAAAATGACATTCCCCAGACACATCGTCAGGAGGCACAAAAAAATATTCTCTGGAATAACGGAAACCTAAGCTGAGATCTGAGCCAAATAGCATTTTAAATCATCAGCTCTTTATTTTTTTTTTCATATAAAACTAGGATAAGAAAGAAGAGTAAACTATGTAAGAAGTAGCACGTGTCAGCTTTGATGTCACTCTGTGTTGTGAACTTTCCATGTGGACTCATTTCGTTTGCACGAGCCTTGTGTGTATATTAGAAGAAAGAAGTGCTTCCCCTGTCACGTCCCATCTGGTGTCCTGGATTCAACGCGATGAGTAACTGTCTCTGGAGGCTGTTGCCTCCGACTCTTCTCTGTGCAATTAAGTTTGGAAAAGTGTTACTCCCTTTTCTTTGCCATTAAAATATAGAAAAGCGTTAGTGCCGTATGCTGCAGAGAATTCTCTCCTAATTGACCTTCTGCTACAGGCCACGCTTCCAAATATGTCACTTACTACTAAGAAGAAGAAGAATTGCCATATATTGAAGAAACTGTGTGTCAGGAATTCTGCTTGATAATTTATAAACTGTGTTGGTATTTCTCACTAAATGTAAGAGACAGTATTATTTCCCCCTTTATACAGATGGGGAAACTGAGGACTCACATTTTGTAAATAGCGTGAGAATTCAAACCCCGGTTGTCTGACTCCAAGACTGTGTTCTTGTTCCTTTAAGGAGCAGCCCACACTCTTAGCACTGCCTAAACTCAAGTGGAGACTCTTTCGCTGAGCCCCTGAGGGGCCTCGAAAGGCAAATCTGAGCCGAGAGCTGATTTGTAGTTTATCAATGTAGTTTTATTGCTTTAAAAAGACCCACTTTTCTCTATACCTTTAAAGTCTGATGATTTCTATTTGTAATGAAAGGATGTGCATTTCAGAGAAGTGATGAAGAAATCTAGAATAGGAATTCTTATGCTAATTTCGAGGCCTTCTTCATTGCAAGTGGATTCCGGTACTTCTATCTATATTTTGTCCATCTATGTTCTATGAATTTGTAGGCTTTTATACCGGTAGATATGTTCATACACGTTTGCTTTGTTAGAGTATACATTACTTTGGTAATTATATATTCTTATGCTTCAAAAACATGTCATAAAGTGATCTAAATTTCGCAGATGACTTTCACAGTTATCCTAACCTGGAAAGGCTGAGGGACAAGATGCGTTTATGCCATTGAATATGTGTGCACATGAGACTCTGCTTACCGGGCTAATGAGTGAAGGACCAGACACGCAAGATGTGGACAGACTGTTCATTTAAAAACATAGACATGGCCCTCAGACATATTTAAAAATGGGAAATACCCAAGAATCTGCACATGGACTCCCCTTCTGCCCCGACAAGTCCATTCCTAGGAGTCTGTGCTGAAGGTGCAGCTCCCACACGCAGGAGTGTCTCTGTGTGTGTGGGGGGGGGGTGCGTAATGCACGTAGCTCTGTCCCCCGAGAGCTCCTGGACGCAGTGGCACCCTCCTCGTCGTGAGCGCACACGGCACTCAGACCTTGGTTTCTAAACACCACGTCCCAATGAAAAGAGTTAGGTCGGGGGAACAGTTGATCGCAGAGCTAGAGCAGGCTGAGCTTGGAACACTTTGTGGTGCCATTAAGTAGAAAAGTGCCCAAAAAAAAGGACGAAAACTTGTCGAAAGAACGTGCCAACCCTAAGCTGCTTCTGATTGCCAGAACTGGGACGTTTTTATCAGTACAGTAAGTGATAATGGTATTGGGTTTTTATTCCTTACAATAAAATAAGTATCCTTGAATCCATACTGATATAAAAATCAGATGAATAGGAAGGAAGGGATGGATGGCTCTTCCTTGTAGAAGAATTCCAAATAACTTAGACAGAAAAAAATTAATAGAAAATCATCATTCAGTAATGCCACATAATTAGCAGACAAGATCCACGGATGGGTGCCAAAATTAATAGGCAGAATTTTGAGGAGGAAGACGACGTTTGCGTAGTCGCAGGGCTGTAGTTCATCGGAAGGCTCGACCTGGGAGTTGGACCAAGCAGCTTGGAGGCGCTGCTTCCAAGATGGCTCCCTGCACGGCTGTTGGCCCGAGGCCTCGTGGCCTCTCTAACAGCCATCAGTGATCATGTTCTAATACCGTTCTGGTTTGTCCTGTCTGTCCTCATACAGCGGATGTCCTGTTCATATCTCTATCCCCAGGGCCTATCACGGTGCCTGAAAGGTCCTTCCTGGGTAAATGGCTTTTCTTTTGAAATGGAAATACACTTAAGGACCTCCTAACTTAGCTTTCTGGGCCTTCCTCTTGCCCAAACGGAAGGAGGACGGAGGACGGGAGGGAGGCCATCTGCCTGTCTTCACGAGCAGAACTCCGGGAAACTTTTCAAAGATGATGGATGCACTTGCTTCAGGGAGCAGAGTGAGCAAGGCTGCTGAGGACCGGGCTGTGACAGGGAGGGCACCTAGCCCCCCCCCCCCAGGGGAGACCAGAACCGGACAGGAGGGCTGGGCGCACAGTGGATAGGAGGGGGTAACCCCAGCGCTTGGAAGTGTCTCTGCTGCCTCTGTGGACCAGAGGCCACCTTCAGTACCGTCTGCCTTGGCTCCTCACGGGGACTCGGGGTTCCCTTTGCGTCCTCCCCCTGCAGCCCTGGGCGGTGTTATCGACCCCCACCCCCTCCTGGGTCCGGAGGCCCCGGCCCAGCCAGGGCCTGGTGCCCCTCCCCCCATCAAGCATTAGGATTTTTATGTGGGAGGGAAATTGAATACTATTCCAGTTCCAGTCATCTCATCTTACAGTCTAGGAAATCACGGTCCGGGCAGATGCTTTGTCCACGGTCACGCTTTCTGACGCAGAGACGTAATCTCCCTCTCATTTTTTTCCTTCCAGAATAGAAATGTCCAGTGATTCTCGCATCCCGTGCTGAAATCTGCAGTTCGCGTTACCCGGGTGCGCCATCACCGGCATCACAGCCCTTCTCTTTCTGGTCAGATCTAGGTCGATCGCGAGAACTGCAGTACGTGTACGTGGACAACAACTTCCCCCTGAAGGGCCTGCCGTCCTACCTGTACAACAAGGTCATCGGGTGCAGCGGGTAAGGCGCGCGCCCGGCCCCTGCCCGCGTCTCTCCCGCTCCCCCTGTCCCTGCGCGCCGTTCGCTCCCGCTCCAGCGCGGATGGAGACGGGCAGCGTGGGGGCCTCGCTCAGTGCGGTCTTTGGCCCGAACGTGCTAATAAACCAGATACCTTTAAAAGCTAGGAGTATTGGGCAAGCAGTTCATTTAGAGTGTTGTACTTCGAGTTCAGTTGGGAAGCCGTGACTTATAAAAACATTATTATTTTCCGATCGAAAGAGAAACGCATCTGTGCACATATCGTTATAAACTCAGTACCAGTCACAGCAACCGGCGACATCAGCATTATTCACGGACAAGCTGTTCTCTCTGGTCATTGACGATTTTACTACAGGATCTAGAACTTTGACCTTTGGAAATAGTTAGAACTTTGCATTTGAAATAGTTTCTCCGTCCACATCGAGATTCTGGCAGGCAAAGCAGGTGTCTCAGTAAATGGGGAATGACAGAGTTTTATTTTCGGGGCAGCCATCATCTTTCCTTCTCGGGCGGGCTTTTGAAAAGACAGCTTCGGCTCCCCCTGCCACAACAGGGGAGCCGAACCCCCTTCACACGACTCCCCAAGTGGTACAGGGCTAATATAATACAGCACTCAGCTCAGCTCCCAGAACCTGCTTTTGGCTGGCGTCACTTTTGTCACTTGGAATACCTTCGAGGCTACTTAGCCAGCATATTCGTCTCTCGCCCCGTAATCCCCAGCACTCTGCAGGAGCTCGCTCAGAAGAGGGATGACAGTAAGCCTGTGCATGGAGGACAGCCCTTCCCCGGCTCGCATGGCTCCAGGGGGTGGCCACCGAGCTGTGACTCCTCCAGAGACAGCCCTCTCAGGGACAGTGGCCGTCCCTTAGGGAAAATTATACCATCGTGATCTTGAAAGAGCCCTAAATGAGATCAGTGCCTGTGCCGGGTGATGAAATACAAGCCCGTCGACGTGTTCCAGAACCTTCTGGGAAGCAGAGACGATAAAACGTGCGAGGAGATGTTGAGCGTGGGGATTTTTTCCGCAGCTGCGACAGCTGTGATCGCGCTCAGCCGTTAGTTCTAATGAGTTCTCCACGGGTCCGTAAGGCGGCCTCATTCTTCCGAGCGGAGGGTGAAATGCTCTCAGTCACCAGGATACGTGGCATAACGCAAGCCAGCTCCCAGGCGCAGGCAGCTTGTCCCACGCCAGACAGCCCTGAACCGCGCTGTGGCCTCCATCACGCGTGAGGACCAGCTCGAACTTAGGATAAAGAGCCTCCTGCTTCGGGCTTAGACATGGATGCCGTTGACCGTTCTGAGCAGGAAGGTATTTTTTTAATCCTTTGACCTGGTATCTGGTGGCCGAGGGACTGAATTTCCCGAGAACTCCACATCTTCGGAAAAATAAATAGCAGGGCGAAATATGCAAGCTTTTAGTTTGTAGTCTGTATTTTTTCTTATTATTAGTATCTTCAGTGGTAATGGTAAGAAGAAGATAAACAAAATGGTTAAAAGGAGAGTATCAGACAGTTTTCGGATATTAGGGGTTTTTTGGAGTGTAGGCAGCCCACTCACAGATGCGCTGTGATCCACGGGTATTTTTAATGTGTTGGTTTAACTCAGAATGAATTTCTCATAGAAGCAGTTCTGGTGGTTGTCCTCCCAGACAGCCGTTAAAAGGCTATTTAACCCATTCTACAACCTAAAATCATACCCGCTTATACAATATTTTGTGGCAAAACGTATTCAGAACCTAATACACGGTGAGGCTCGGCGACAGAATTAAGGTGCCTCCCCTCGCTTCTTTGATCCCTTTTTATCTGTTGAATATGCAAAAGGGATGTACGTCCCCTTCAAGTCAAAAGCGGGCTGTTTGGGGAAAAGGAGAGGTAAAGCAGAGAACAAGGTTCTGAGGTACACCTGCTATAATAAGAACAAAGGGGTATTCGTGTCCCAGAAAATGGAATTCGGTTCCCTCGTTCATTCAGTGAACAAGTTTGGTCAGCGCACTGGACAGCGGCCATGCGGTGCGGAGCAGACCCATCCAGTGCCTGCCCTTGTGGACCTGGTAATCTAGCCAGGGCTCCAGGTGAACAAGTTGGCGATCATTTTCTCTCAGGAGATGGCATGGAAGCTGAGGACCAAGGGTCAGGCGCACGTGGCTCTCCACTGCTGCCGCATGTAGCGTCCAGCCCCGACGCAGGCCTGGAGTGTGAGGACACAGTAGCATCTAAGAGACTAGAGCAGCGACAGAAGGAAACGAACACAGCTTTAGGGACCCGTGGCATAAGGTCTGATGTATGCATAATTCACATCTCAGAAGGAGAATGGAGAATAGAGTACACAACACATAAGCAGGTATTAAAAACAGCAAATATCAAAGATGGCACGGTTTCAACGGATCTCAGAAGTCTCACAAAATTATACTGGATGTCCACGGAAATATAAAGTTAGCACCTCCTTATTATGTGTCCATTTATTTGTCAGATAATTATGAAGCATTACCTAGCAAGTCAACAGTGTGCTAAAAATTGTGGAAAAGACAAAAATAATTTAGATGTTTATCCTAATATACAAAAATAAATACCCTGAGAGAGGTAGAGTGATGAAAATTTAGAGCACGGGACTACCTTGTATGACCTGGCCTTGAAGTCACACACTGTCATTTCTGTGGTAGCCTATTGATGACACGGGTCAACCCGATGCGTTGTGGGAGGAGACGACACAGGGAGTGAATTTCAGGAGGAGAGGCTCACGGGAGCCATCTTGGAGGCTGGTATCACAGTGCCCTTATATCCACTGCTCTTTACTAGCCCCATGGAAAAGCGTGACTTTTATTTTTTTCTGGGCTTTTCTTATGATTACTACAGGTGTAAATGTCTTCAGTTCTTCTAGATTTTACCCAGAAGCCCCTCCCATGTTAGAATCGTAGAGAGTAGTAACGGGCACGTTTGCTTACCCAGGAGACCCTCATGGTAAACGTGATCTTATATCAGAGTCATTTTTCCAATTGTCTGATTCTATGAGAAAAAGAAAACCAAACCACCACTTTTTCTTCTATAAAGAAGCACTTATAACTGGATCTGGGTCCACATGGGGTAAACGAATTGGTTAGATGGTTTGTTAATATAACCACTCAAGGTATCAGAATTCTTTATATGAGAAATGCATTCTGAGTTCTGAGCTAAACCAGTAGACTGAAAAATATTCTTTAGGTCACAGTCCGTGTGTACGCGGGGGCAGCCTACACACGCTGAACAAGCGACCAGAGATGACGAAGCCACACATCCGTGGAGCAGGCGCGAAGCAGCCCAGCTGCAGACAGAAAATCTCGAGTGTGAGTAATCGCAGTTAGAGGCCGATGAAGTGGTCCGTTACTTATAAAAACAAAAATATTCACATTCCTTTTAAGCTTAGAGGAATGTAACAGAATCCAGAGTCCCCGCAATATAACTTTCACATCGTTCAGAATGCTCCCCAAAATTCATGGCGTGTGAAGGATGCAGGGCACGTGACCTGGTTGTTCTCAGAGGGAGTGACAACCAGCAGAAACCAACCCGAGACGAGACAAAACGCTGGACTTGACAGATGTGGATTTTAAGGCAGCTTGTTCTCAGTGAAGTAAAGAAAAGTAAGTTCGCAATGAATGGAAAGACCAGAAAAAAAATAGAAACTATAAAAAAGAAGCAAGGGGAAGTTCTAAAGTTGAAAAATAGAATATCTGAAATAAAAACTTCACGTGATGGGCCTGACTGCAGAATGGGTGTAGCAGAGGAAAAATTATTGGAACTGTAGGTGGATCAAGAGAAGTAGTTCAGTCTCAGAAACATGAGACAAAAGATTGAACTAAAAAATGAACACAGCATCGAGGACCTGCCAGACAATATAAAAAAGGCTGATATATGTATGGTTTGCATCTTAGAAAAAAGAATAAAGAATAGGCCAACAACAACAACAAAACATCTGAAAAAATAATGTCTGAAAATTTCCCAAATCTGATGAAAGACACAAACGTACATTTTCAAGAAGCCAGCAAATCCCAAGCCGTATAAATTACCAAGAAAATCCTGCGTAGGCAAAGCTGCCGGAAACCAAAGGTAAAAAGAAAATCTTGAAAGCGGCCAGAGAAAAATGACAAACGATATCCAAAGGAATAATTGAAAAGACTGTTACTTTTCTCAGCAGAAATTTCGAAAGCAAGAAAACAGTGGAAACTTTTAAAGTAGTAACGAAAAAAAAAAAAAACAGTCCACCCAACAACACTCTGTAAAAATACCTTTCAAGAATGAAAGCGAAGCAAATGGATTCTCAGATCGAATAACACCAGCCTTGGCTCTGCCAAGATGGCAGTCAGGCTGTGTCCAGCCTGGGTGGCACAGTGCTTTCCTGCACACAGCCACTTCTCCCCTGTCCCCTTCCTGTCATTTTCGGCTGAAAAACAAAAAATAATAACTTTTTTTTTTTTGGTTTTTGCTAAAAACGAGGGTAAATGTGGTAGCCGTCTCCATAATAGCGAGCAGGTGTGTGACTATACTTTCCGAAGGATCAAAGATAGGCATTTGGATGCTTTTGGTACGAGAATTTAAACCACTTTTAACACCTCGTTGGGTAGAATGGTAGGTGTGAAAATAGATAGGAATGAATTTGCTAAATCACATACATGGTTTGGAGCGTCATCTCAGGGGCAGATTGATGGCGCTATTCATTTAGCTTGTTCGGGGTTAAATGTTGCACGGCAGCCCTGAAAATATTACGTTGAAAGAAAATTGCGTGATAATTGCACGTTATCTCTACAACTAAGTAAAAAATACTAACGTGACAGATTCCCTCACAGGTTCAAACGTACAATCGGTTTGTCACCACCTCGGCATTTAATCTACAAATGATAAAAGCTATTGAGTGAGAAATCAAAGATACCAAGGCTTAATGATTGCCGCTTCATAATTATTTCAGTTGGGGGTCAGCTGAAGCCTGTCACGTGACTTCCCTCCCTCCTCCCTGACAATTCATTTCGTGATTACTTCTCATCGCGATGAGTGACACCGGCTTTCAAGATAGATAGATACCTTTCCAGCCTTCTCTCCCGCTTGCTGATCCCTTCTGTGTCCCCACACTCCAGCCAGGGGGAACGTGCTTTTCCCATGTGCCCGAGCACGCACAGGGCTGAAGCCCCGTTCCCCCTCCTGGGGCATCCGCCTGCCAATCTTAGCTCATAGCAATAGACCCCTTCACAGCGACACTAGACCGGTTCGACCACACATCTGGGCACCGTGGTCCAGCCCAGTCATACAGAAATTTAACTGTCATACTACGTATTGTAGTATATTATCAAAAGAGTCATTTGTTGCAATAATAAAAAGAAACCACAGCTACAAACATCCCTCAACCTTCGCCGAGTACCAGGCAGTGTGTGTGATGCACATAATCCTCCCAGCAACCCTTGCGATAGCATCCCCATCGTAGAAACGAAGAAACCGAAGCTGAGAGAGAGGGAGTAAGTGGCTCCAGGTCCCAGGCGGGGCGGTGATACAGCATCCCACTTCTCTGTGCACACCTGCTTGTTGGAAAACCTGGGGATTTTCGGTCGAATGGTGGACAGTGTGGGTTTTTCCATGCTGAGCGCTGGGCATTTTTGTTGTCCTGTAACTAGTAGTGATGGATTTCCTGGAACACAGGTGAGTTCATCGGAAACAGTTCCGTCTTTTCGGATGGCTTTGCTTGCTGGGATCTTTTGTTTGATCTTTTCAGCTTTTAGGATTTGTTAGGTGGGGGTGGAATGGCGTTCGGTGTAGGGCTAATGATTCCCCACTGTCTGTACGCTTTACCCCTGAATTGTGAGGTTCAGATCTGACTGATAATGACAGGCGCTCCTCCCAAGCCTGTGTGAGTGGTGGGCGCCGTTACCTGGTATCCTTTCACCTGGTTCTGTCTGTGGCCTCGGGGACTGTCCTCACGCGCACGAGCTGACCAGACTTCTCTGAACACTCGGGGGGACCTCGTGCACATCTCCAGAGTTCCCCTCTGTGCACCCCTCTGTCTCTCTGACATTCTTCGTCCCACAAACTCTAGCTGCTTTGGACTTCCTGAATTATCTGTTCTTTATCCTCAAGTCCAGGTGCCCTCCAGGCTGTGGCTTAGTTCCGCTTCTCTTCAGTCAGGTCTCTGCTCAGGTGTCACCTCCTCAGAAAGACTTCGATTACGTGACCTAAAGTAGCACAGCGCTCACCCCCTTTCATTCTGTCTCATACACGTGCGTCTCTGCATCGTCTGTCTCTCCTCGCTGTCATAACCCCAATCCCGATCTTACGTATGTGCTTCACAGAATCGTACGCTCCCGTATATCAAATGATAGACACCAATTGTTTGTAATCGCCCCATACTGGAAACAGCCTAAATGTCAGTTACTTCGGAGCGGTGAAGATGAGTAAACTACAGGGCATGCAGCAGCATGGATGGATTCCGGAAACAAGATGGTAAAACAGGACCCAGACTCAGTATGCTTCACATCGATGGACACGGCACAACTAAACCATCATGTTAGAATTTGGTGGTATCCCCTCTGGGATATGGGATTCGCCCGCTAGGGATGCCCGGAGAGTGGGCTTCTAAGGTTCTTTCTCTTGAACGGGGTGGTGAAATCAGGTGCGTTCAAGGTCAGACATTGTCTCCTCTGATCCCCTGGACAGAGTCAGACGTGCTGTCCTCTCCAACCCAACGTGAGCATAGTTACAGTTACAGACTTCCATTTTTCAGGGGAAGGAGGGTCATCCTGTTTTGTTTTGTTCCATGTCAGTTATCTTGACTGACTGGCAGGTACAAGGTGCCCTGGACACATTCTCTGGCGGACGGAATGAGCAAAGGAAGGAACTTCCCAGCAAGCACACAGCCAGGGGCTCTCCCTCCCGGTCCCGCGCCCGCTCCTTCGTTGCCTATTTCTAGCTAGGGTTAGAGAGATTGTCCCACGTTATGATTGGCTGGCACGTGTTTGTCGTTAGCGAAGAGAAGTGTCCCGACTTTTAGGTGACCCGGAGGTGTCACGCAGGAGGTGGGATGGGATCGGACCGCTGAGGGTCGGCAGCCCTGTCACTGAAGGAACAAGGATGCCCCTGCCTTCTAGTTCTGAGTGGCCGCAGGGAGTACGGTGCGGGCTTTGCCAGGAATATTTTTGCCTCAAGTTTATGAAAGGGTCCAATAAATTTATCTTCTGCCATTAAAAACCTATTTGCTTTGTACGGTTTTTTTTCCACACAAAAATTCTATTCAACCGAGGTACTAACACTTCACAGAGTGTCCTTTTTTTTCCCTATTAATTTTAAAGATTTCAATAAACGGAAACTTGGAGAGGGTAATAAAATGAGGATCCACAGAGCCCCCGCAAAGCAAGTTGTGTAGACGCCGGGAAGCAAGATTCCTGCAAAGTTGGTTCTTACTGGGATGGATGGGGCCCCAGCGATGAGTCCAGGTGTCCGAGCCAGGTGTTGCGAAGGGGTGCAGGGGAGCGTCTGCTCCCTCTGAAGACCATTCTGGAAACTCAGCGGCACCTGACGACTTCCCACGTGTGTTTCCACGCGCACGCTTCCCCCGGCACCGGGCCCACTGCCGCCTCACGGACACTAACGTGAGTGTGTCTCCTTCCCGCAGCTGTGGGGCCCCCGTCCAGCTCTCCGAGGGGAAGCTGCTGTCCTTCTCGTCCGGGCCGCTGACCGTCTTCCTGCCTGCCGAGGTGAAGGCCATCGGGACGGAGCGCGACCGCGTGCTGCCGCTGCAGGAGCTGGCCATGAGGCGCCTGCATCACAGCTGCCACCACCCACTGAGCGGTAGGGGCCTCCTCCCCGACCCTTGACCCCAACCTCCCCGACCCGCTGACCCGAGCCTCCCCGACCCATGGTTCAGAGCTCAGGTCGATGGCACTAAGTACCTTGGCATTGTTGGTGCCACGAGACTTTTATTTTTTAATAAAAGGAAAGGTTTAATAATTTAGCAACACTGATCTATGTCCTTAGCACGCCCTATAGACAAAGAAACATCTACTACAATAAGGCCTTCGGTCACAGAGGTCAGAGGTTAAAGGTTAAACTCTGGGAGTTGGCGCTCAGGGACGTGTATTGGGTGGGAGTGAGGAGGCTGGCAGAGGCACCCTCTTCACGAGGCAGAGCAGAGTTCTACCTCACAGCTGAGGAGTGTGTGCGCCTGAGGGGAGGACGTATCAGGAGCCTCTCTCCGCCGTGCTCACGGCCCTGCCACAGCATGCCAGCCCCCAGAGGAAGGGCCTGGCCGTGTGGATGTCACAGGTGCTGTGGAGTGGCCATGCGACATGCTTTAGCGAAGCTCTAGGCAATATTAGTAAGAAAAACACATTTCCAGTGTTTTCAAAACTGCTCAATGTTTTACCTTTGCTTTTGTAAAAAAAAAAAAAAAAAGTCCATAAAAAAAAAATATCTAACATGACCCTTCTAGGAATGTCTAGTACAGAGTCGTTTTTTAAAAAGAAACCAAGTGCCCATCCATAGATGATTGGATAAAGGAGTTATATAGTTCATATATACAATGGAATATTACTCAGCCATTAAAAAAATGAAATCCTACCATTTGCAACGATATGAATGGACCTAGAGGTTATTATGCTGAATGAAATAAGCCAGAGAAAGATAAATATCCTATGATTTCACTTATATGTGGAATCTAAGGAATAAAAAAGAGCAAAATAATCAAAAAACAGGCACACAAATATAGTGGTGACAGACAGAGGGGAGAGGGGTTTGGGGGCCTGGGAGAACGGGGTGAAGGGTTAAAGAAGCACCAGTTAGTAGTCGATAGCTGGTCACGGGGTGGGGGAGTGCAGTCCGCAGTAACGGCATGCCAGGGTGGAGAGCCAGAGCAGAAAAATATAATATAAATGCCTAACCGATGTACTATATACTTGAGACTAATAATAAAATTAAATTAGAAAACTAAAATGAAACAGAAAGTTATAATTATTTACTTAGAAGTAAATTGCTTTGTTCTAAACGGTTATCGATAAGTCCAGGTAGATATCAAAGGTGATAAGATACTTTGCATTTCCTTCCCAAGGATGAGTGAGTGATGTTTAGCTCTCACCTCATACGACCATTTCCCTCTCCTGCATTATTGCCGTCAACAGCAAGCCCAGCATCTATTTGTGCTCAGGATCGCCTGGACCCCTGCGGTGTTTTGCTTTGAACATTGTTGCGTGGCCCAGAGCAAGCGGAGGACGAAGACGAAGCCCCCTGCTTCGCGTAGACAGCTCGTGGCAGTGCGACAAGGAGAAGCTTGCTTTCACTGTGTTTCGTTTTCTTTCATTTCTTTGTCTCCATCTCTTTATTCTCTTCGGTCAATAAAGTTTAGCTTGATGGGTCCTGAATGCGCAGTAGATTTAGGAAGAAGTCGTTGGAGGCCCGTATTAACTCCTCTTCCTTCTCTGTCCGTTGACAGACATTCATGAACCTTCTCTGGGTAAATTCATGCCCTTTTCCTCTTTGTTCTTAGAGAGTGTGTGGTCTTACTCTTTCCTGCTCTCTGCCTCAGGACAACTTCTGGTTGCTCTTAAAGAAGTAGATGGAGGTTTTCTCTTAGTACCAAAAATGTAAAAAAAAATCTTTCATTTGTAAATAAGGTTAATTCAGGGCCTCTCAGATGACAGAATTTGTCAACATGCAGCGCGTTCGCTGAACTGACTTGGTGCCAGACGAAAATAATTTAAAGCAACCTCGTTTAAAGGGATCGGACGGTCTTATCCGTGCACGATTTTCTCTTGTGTTCTAGATTTGAACTTCCTGTCTCCGATCTCGTTACCCAGAAGTCTCCTGGAGCTGCTACACTGCCCGCTAGGCCACTGTCACCGGTGCAGCGAGCCCATGTTTACCATCGTCTACCCCAAGCTCTTCCCCTTGAGAGAGACGCCGATGGCAGGGCTGCACCAGGGGTAATCACGGCCGGGGGGCGGGGGATGGCAGTGCGGGGAGGGTGCAGGGCACACCTGGGGCTCCTGGCGGCCCGCAGCTCCGGGCGGACCCCGGGTCCTCCCTCAGCTACCGTGCAGTGAAACACACGCACATCTTCAGCACCGTGGGGAAACTGGACGCCATCACTCCATGGTCACGTACAGATCGGTGCTACTGCATGCACTGTTTCGTACCTCATTCTTCTAGGGGTGTATTCCTGCCGCCCCCATATCCCCAGTAGGCTTCCGGCCATGGAGGACGTCAGCACTGACTCCATCGTGGGCCCCGTCCAGCCCTCCTGGCGAACTGGCGTTGCTAAGCTGTGCGTGCGTGTGTGTGTGTGTGTGTTTCTGCTGTGAGTGTCTGGCCCTCCTGGATGGCATTCTGCTGCCACTCTGCTCCCTGGCACAGCGCCTCGGGTGCGCTGAGAGTGGTGTTCACCGAGCGAACCCCAGACGGGGATTTTAAAAAAAGAATCCCCAACACTTAAAAATAGGCCGGCAAAGAAAAAAATCCCTCATGAGCACAACCACAGCGTATAGATCGCCTCAGTTGAGGGTTTTCTAAGTTTGCACGTTTCAACGTTAAAAAAAAAAATAGTAACACAGTAATGCCTCACTTATCCATCAAATGTGGCATCTGGGGTTAGTGACGCTTCTGGGTAACTTGTTGACTCTGTCCAACGCCCAGAAGTGTTTCCTGTGTCATCATTTTCATAGCAGGAGGGTGGGTGCGGGCAGGGAGCCAGACCCCTCCGAGCCTCGGAATGGGGGCGCAGAGCCGCCTGCTCGGCGGGCCATCCTGAGACGCGGCCGATGAGGACGGCGGACACCTAGCACACGGCACACAGCTCCATGCCCACGCCAGCCCGAAACTGCGTGTAGCTCCTCCTTCCCCTAAAAAATCCTGTTTTGCTGCACTTCTGACTCCTGTTCGCACTTTCTGTAGCTTTCGTATTTCCTCGTTCACTGCGCCCGTCCGCAGAAGACCTCCTCCCAACATCTGCTGCTGCTAATCCTAGGCGATCAGATCTCCCAATTGAGTAGAATTCCATTTAAATCAGGGTTAAAACTCCGAGTATATCACCACCCGAGTGAAACTAACAAATGGAACAGTCCCATCCGCGAGCAGCAGCAGCCGTAGCTGTAGCAGTCAAGGGCGCAGCCCTCGATCGTGACTTCCCCACAGGGACGCCTCGCTCGAGTGGCTTGACTTCTCTGAGCTTCGTCTTTTCATCAGTAAAACGAGCGTCATCATAATATCTGGCTAATAAGGTCATTGCGAGGATTAAGTGAGATCATTCGTGGAAAGAGCCCAGGAGGGTTGTAATAAACACCAAGTAATTGTTCACTCTTCTCTATTTCTGTAGCTCGAAGACTTCTTTAAATTTTTTTTCAGGGGAGGGGTGGTTTTTAGGAAATCATCTTCATATTTGCAATATATCATCATAGAACTATCAATTGATTTGTTAAAGTAAAATCCCAAAGCATTGTTCCTGCATCATTTCTTACAGAAGCCCTTTCCTTCCTGAAAACATGAGAACGATTCGGTCTGGGCAGGATGCTGTTCGTAGCTGATAAAATCCTAAACACCTATTCGAAAAGACAGACTTGCTTTCTATCTGGGTAGCTAGTTTGTGAAAGTTCAGTAGGACCTTCAAATGAAGTCGTCCTTGTGTCAGCTTGATGTGGCATTTGGAGAGTTCCCACCTAGTGTCTGCATATTCCGTTTGCTGCTCTTTCTTTCTCTGCTGCAGCCTAGAAATTCAGTGCACACAACCTGATGCTGTGTCAGAGCGTAACTAGAGCAGTGTTCGTTTAACCAAATGCGCGTGTCAAGTGCGTGGACCTTAGACAACGCCCTTTTGTTGGGCGAAGCCGCGAGCGCTTGTGTCTGTAGCCAGGTCGAAATGCAGGGATGTAAGCCCCGCTTTCCGCGGTGAGTCAATGCGCGGGGTCTGAAACTGAGTCTGTGGCTTTCGTTTGGCCCACCCACCTTTGCTCCTTCCCCCGTTGCCATGGAGATCGTCTTGAAAGCATTGACTTCGGTCTCTACCATCGTCTTGAAAAGACTTTTTTTTTTTTTTGGTAACTGAAAACCAGATCCTTGCATCTCAGTAGCTTATTGCTGGAAACCAAATCGATCGTTTTTACGTGATAAACTCTAAAAGGTCTTGCTAATATTCTTCTTAAATTGTCTGATCTATTTAGTGCCATTTGCATTGCTTGTCATAATTGTATCAGCCGATATCTCAATTCATGTGGACATCTGGCATTATTTTAAGGGAACATATTGACTATTCTTTTAAAATACCAAGCGCCATCCAAGTGTCAGTTCCAACCTAAATTTAATACAGAGTGAAGCAAAAAGGAATTACAGTATTTTTGCATAAACAGTAAGTGCCCAGACCTTCAGATATCAACAGCGGAGAAGGATGGCTGGTGTATTCATGACTCTTGATCCTTGTAGATGTCGCAAGATTTTCTTCCCCAAACTCACTGTTCTTCGTCAGTATGACAACGCGTCTCCGCCTTTGCCCACGCGTGCGTGAATCCCAGGGCGCAGTCGGGCTGCCGAGGGCTGTTTGGGAGCGTTGTATCAGTCGGCGAGGATGGCCACGACAGAACAACCACAGCGCCGGGTGACGACGACGGAAGTGTGCTGTCTCGCAGCCCCCAAGCCTGGAAGTCCGAGACCCAGGTGTTGGCAGAGCCGGCTGCTCCCGAGGCCGTGCGGGCAGGACCGTGCCAGGCCCCTCTCCTTGCCCTGTGGATGGCCGTCTCCCCCCATCACCCGCTTCCCATCACAAAATAAATTCACCTCCTCCCAAACCCCCGCCACATCCTAACCCATGCTTGTATCGACTCAAGTTCAAAATCGCATCTTAAATATCTTAAATACCCTTATCAGGTCTGGGTGGATCTTGGGAATAGTTCTTCCCAGGGCAGAAGTCTTTTCTAGCTGTGACCCCGTGAAACCACTCCGGCTACCTGCTTCCAGTATACAACGGCGGAACGGGCATTTTCTCCCAGCCCGTGAATGGCCCTCTCCTTGTGTCGGCTGTGTCCTTCACTGTGCTGAAGCTTTTTGCTTTGATGTAGTCTCAGGTACCTATTTTCGCTTCTGTTTCTTGCGCTTTTGGTGTCATATCCAAGACATCACTGCCAAGACCACGGTCAAGGAGTTTTCCCCCTATGTGTTCTTCTCGGAGTTGTATAGTTTCAGGGCTTATGTGTAAGTCTTAACTTGTTTCTGAGTTGATACATTGTATGTAGCGTAAGGGTTCAAGTTCATGCTTGTTTCTGAGTTGATATTTTGTACATAGGGTAAGGGTTCAAGTTCATTCTTGTTTCTGAGTTGATATTTTGTATGTAGGGTAAGGGTTCAGGTTCATTCTTAACTTGTTTCTGAGTTGATATTTTGTATGTAGAGTAAGGGTTCAAGTTCATTCTTGTTTCTGAGTTGATACTTTGTATGTAGGATAAGGGTTCAAGTTCATGCTTAACTTGTTTCTGAGTTGATATTTTGTATGTAGGGTAAGGGTTCAGGTTCATAACTTGTTTCTGAGTTGATATTTTGTATGTAGAGTAAGGTTTCAAGTTCATTCTTGTTTCTGAGTTGATACTTTGTATGTAGGATAAGGGTTCGAATTCATGCTTAACTTGTTTCTGAGTTGATATTTTGTACATAGGGTTCAAGTTTATTCTTAACTTGTTTCTGAGTTGATACTTTGTATGTAGAATAAGGGTTCAAGTTCATTCTTTGCGATGTATATGTGTGAGTTTATTTCTGGGCTCTCTATTTTCTCCCATGGGTCTATATATCTGTCTTTATGCCCGTACCATACTGCTTTGATTCATGTAGCTTTGTAATATCTTTTTAAGATTTTAAAACATTCTTCAGGAGGTGTAAGTAAATCATTAACCATTTCTTCCTCATTGTATCTCTCAGCAATTATGTATTAACCGGTTATCTGCTGTGGGCCAGACTCTGTACTAAATGTTGGGGATTCAGCTATGACTAAAACACGTGATACTTCTTTCCCCATATATATCTTACTCCTAAATTTCTAGGCCCTGGACAGATCCAGTAGAGAAGCAAATATGTAATATTTAAGCCTCTGGTTCTGCACATGGAATAATCCCATAAGAGACAGTTACTATTAACATAAATGTAACTAGCAGATGCAATATATTCCTAGCTGAATCTCCCATAAGTTAATACTACACAGGCTTGGGCGTTTCATCAACTCGGCTCTGTCTAATAAAGACTGTGTGTCTTTTGGCTTGAGTTTCTGTATGAGTCAAGAATATGCTTTTTGTTTCTAATCAGGAAACACTTTTGCAAAGAAATAGCACATTTCGGATGATTTTCATAGGCTCCAATATGTGCCAACAATATTGTGATTTATTTATTTTTTTTTAGGAGAGTGGTATTTCTGTATTTTAAAAGTAGGCTGAAATGCTCTTTCTGCTGCCTCACCTACAAATACGCTCAGATTCCGAAGCAGCAAATGTCATGTCTAATGTTCTCTGTAAATTCATCGGCACCTCCTTCCTGGCTGCAGAGTTTATTGCTCAGAGTATCTCCTCTAAAACTATCATGTCTCGGGTGTCACAGTTCTGGAGTTTTAAGGACCCTAACTGACACTAATCTATTTTTTTTTAATTTCTTATTTTTTTTTAACTAATTAATTCATTTGTTATGGCGACGCTTTAACAGTAAGGCGTATATCTATTCACACTGTGTGTTCGCTTCCCATAGTTAGATTTCTGTCACCACATATTTGACCCCCTTTACCCTGCCTACCTCCTTATCCCCCTGCCCCAAATCCATTCTTAAGGCAGTAGGCTTGTTCATGGAAGTTTTTTAATTCTCTGAGTCTGTCTCTTTAACCCATAGGAAAGTCATCATTTGACACATGAGCCAAAGAAGGTCAAAGAACTGTGTTGTTTACTTTGCACATTTGAAATTTTTCCCGTTGTTATCGAATTTTAGTTTGATTCCGTAGTGGACAAAGAACATACTCTATGCTTTTTATTTGCTTTAGACATAAATTGCTCTTTATTTTCCAGCTTCCTGCTGGAAACTTGGGATATTGATTTTAGAGCATCCTTCTAGAAAATACATGTATTTAATTTTATAAATTTCCCTTTAGTACTGGTTTTGCTGGGAAAAAGACTGTCAAACTCTCATTACTCAAATTATGAAACGGACTCTCCAAGCAATTCCTGTGAATCCATTTGTAGGAGAAATTCCTTAAAATTACGCTCTCTGAGTTCTCTGATATACATGTGCCCTAGCTAACGTGGTGATATTTACTGTTACATGATTTTTATAAGTTATTTCTCATTCCATTATTGCACTGTTGGTTCTCGTAAGCGGCATTCAGACCGTAACATGGAAAAAGCTTGTTTTTCCTTAGCTGCTAGATGAGGGATAGTATGTCCCCTGAAAACTGCTCATCAAACACACACACACACACACACATACCTCACCTGACTCCAGGGCTCAGTTGCAAAAGAGAATTTGCATTTCTGCTGTGTACTTAGTTGGAGTGCCTCATCTTTTATTTTAACAAAGAAAAAAGACAGTCTCTGATAGCAAAAAAAAAAAAAAAAAAAAAAAAAACCCTGACATTCATCATGAACTCAGAGCCCTTCTCGCCCTTTCTTCCCGTCCCAGGAGGACGACTGTCAGCTTTGTGGCTTACTGCTGTTCCACCCAGTGTCTGCGGACCTTTGACCTACTCAGCTGATCAACACTCAGAGCCCGGGGCGTGCGGCCAGCCTGACCCTGCAGCGGCCGGCATGTCACACACCGTGGGGCGGAGGGACGAGAGAGCCCAGCCGGGCCGAGCCGGGCCCCTGCATCCCGTCCTGTCCAACACGGGGGACTGCAGGGGTCGTGATGGAGCGTCCGAGCCAACACGCCTTCACCCACCCCCGCTGGAATACACCCTCCCCCAAACTAAGGACGCCTTGCCTCCCGTGTGCTTCTTTTCGTGCGAGTGTCTCATCCGCAAACTATTTCGCTCGATTGTGCCTCCCCGAATCTAATTTCAAGCAACTTTTCAGTTCCCTCGAGAACTATAATGTGATCACACAGCCAAATCAACTTTGAACACGCAGACCTTCAAGGATACTCCTCGTATCCTCCTCACTCTTTCTTCCTCCAGAGAATAATTTTCCCCGGGAGGTTCTTATCCACGTTTTTAACGCATTTCAGCCAACCCCGGGGCCTCAAGAGTATTGAATATTGGGGAGCCAGGGTGTTCCTGAGTTAGCCACAAAGGGTCTGCAGGGGTCTTAGCATACCCACCCTGGAAAGTTCCAATCTTGTTTGTTCTAAGTTTTGCAACCTATTAAGATAACTTTTGTGAGGGGTTTTAAAAATAAAAATGGAGATGATAGATGAAATCATGCTCTTATTTTGAAAGGCTTGACAGAAAAATCATTTTTGAAATCTTTGATTTCCCAATAAGATTTTATATATATATATATATAAAAGATTTATATATATATAAAAGATATATATATATATATATAAAAGATATATATATATATATAAGATTTTATATATATATGAGAAGAATTTGAGGAATATGTGAGACTTCAAATGGTCTGATCCTTTTCTTTCTAGATTCAGATATTTTCCGGCTAGGAGAAAGGAGGAGAAAAAAAAAACACATCAAAACATGACCTCCGGTATTTCTTGTTTTGAGATTTACGCTTACATGTGTAATGACTTTGAAATGTATTGCGACATGGGAAAAAACAGGCTGCTCGTTCTTAGCAGGTTGAGTCTGAGCACGGCCGTGTCCACTGAATTAAATACCTGGGTGCCTTAGATAATCTTCATTGCGACCCTGAATTTCTCATGTACTTAACAAACACCCTGTTATCCAGATAGTGCTGAGAAAATCCAGGAAAAGCAGGTCCAAGTTCCGCCTCGGACTGTTGCAGAAAGACCATACATGGGAAGCCCGCGAGATGACATCCTGACAGGATCAGTGCTCTCCACGGGGGAGTCACATATTTGTTCTCCCTTTGAAAAGCTGGCGTCGTCACGTCGCTTCGCTGCCAGATGCTCATCGGGGGTGGCTGTGAAGGGATTCAGTTTTGTAAAACAATTTTAATTATACAGTGTTTTTTTTTTTTTTTTTCCCCTAAGGCAGGATAGAAAGGGGAACCAAGAAGGTTTACTTGCTAGGACAATGATTTTCAAAAACTTTCTCATCAGACTGGTCGAAAATGTGGTGTATGGCATTTTTTTTTTTTTGTGAGGTGCCCCAATTCTATGATGGTGGCTCTAATCGTGCCCAAAACCCCCGCATCGTTACTCACTAACGTGTGATGTTCTCAGCCACGCCGCCCGCGGCCCAGGGAGGCGATGTTGCACGTGGAGTGGGGACGGCAGAACGTTCCAGACGTCCCAGCTGCATGTCCACTGTCCTTACCTTCTCTGGTCCCTTTCATCACTCGGCCCGTCAGCCTTCAAAGGCTGACAGTATAATAGGAACTGACACTCCGTCTCAAAATATAACACGTCTTTCATCTCCTAGAATAATGGGAGTTTTAACGTAACCTCTACCCGTGTCTAAGTTGGCAGGTGAAAAATATGGCACTCACCTTCCCTCAGCAGAGGGATGCGGGCGTGAGTGGCTGCTGCCTGTCCTTTAAGTGACAGTGAGGAGGCTGTGGCATCTTTCTTTCACCCTCTGCCATCGCAGGCCTTAAAAGGGAACTGTGGAACGCGCCCACCCTGATATTCGGGACTCTCATGGAGAGAAGGATCGGTGATGCTGTTGTTTTAGCTCGTTTGAAATTTTACAGAGACACAACTACCCAAGATGCTCTCTGTTCCATGGAAAACACTGCATCGGGCCCCAGCCGTGGGCAACCTTTGAGCCGTCTCGACCTCGACGCCTGGTACAGCACCCAGCTTAATCGATGACAAAGAGGATTTATAATTTGGCCTCCCTGGTGCTGTTCCTTATATAAAAAAAAAAAAATTTTTTTACTGGGTTCACTGATGTCATTCCTAACCTTTTGATATCATAAAAGATTATCGTAGACCAGGGAGAATTGGCCTCTATGCTGTGTATCCGAATCGTGTGCAGAATTTGCAGAAAATTCTAAAGTCATTGCGTTTTCCTGAGCAGTGATGAGACCATGTGGAGAACTAGTGCGTGCAGTTATAGCAATGCCAAAAAAAAAAGGTACTTGGAAATTTATGAAATATATAGCCTGTCCAGGTAAGTCAATACACGTGGATCATGGTAAGTTTTAAAATTCAGGATACCTTGTTTGGCAAGGGCCTCCTGTGACATAGTGTGTCAAGGGGTCCATTTTAAGTGAATTGCTGTGTCCGCGTTAACTTCGAAACGCCTCACCGTTACCATACCCAGATCTGTAATTCCATGATGTCCTGTAGATGAAACGTTGCATCTTCGATGAATAAAACATATATTTTGAACACACTTAAACATTTTTTTTTTTTAAATGATCAGCACACAAAAGAGCCCCGGGCGGTGGAAGATGCACTCTGGTTAATCGAGAGGAGATGATGCACGCCTTTGCTGCCCGGCCCCCCTCTTCCGGATAATCGAGGTATGCGTAAACACTTTGGGTCAACGTACTCAACACTGAAACCTTTTCACATTCTGGCCTGTCAGACTAGTTGAATGTACGACTCGCTTTGCTTCCACATTACAAATTAAAATGTTCACTAAGAAAAAGGCCCTCCCTGCCAGCTGGCTTCTGAGCCTTTGCATATAGTTTTCCCTAAACCATATACCTATTTTGTAATCACTGAGGACCTTCAAAGCCAGTTTTAAAAGTCATTAATAGTAAATTTAAGAGTCTGTTTTCTATGCTGAAAAATCAGACATTTGTATCTTTACTGTAAAAGCTTAAACGTGATATGTTGCCTCAGAAATCAAAGCATTTTTATGCTGATCATTTATGAACACAGATCCCTGACTAATGAACGCTGATGTCATGAAATATTGAGATGTAAATTCATTTCACAGACTTGTAAACACACTCTCCTTAGGAATCTCATTTGAAAATCCCCCCTTACTCACGCTGGCCATTTTATTTTCATGATTTCCACCAACTCCTGCTTACTCATAATCAGACTCCCCTACATCTCCCCAGGGATTCAATGATGAAGCAGAGGGGATTTTTATAAAGTCTATACTCATGCAAACACCTCGGTGTCTATCTAAAAACTACTTAAGTCTCACTGTCCCTATTCAGGAAGTCCCTCCCTGTGTCACCAGCCAATACATCTGAAACAATGCAAGTGTCTCTAACAGGGAAATTGATCATAGCTGAGCGATTTATCCTCCGTCTGGACGAGAGATGGCTTTTACAGCCTAGAATGTTCTCTTTGAAGCTTGTGACCATACGGTCCCTTGTGCTTCAGAGCCAGAAAAAGTGCTGGCAGCCCACTGGTGGCAGAGGTGGCACATTCGGGGGTCATTTCTGTATGTAATTAAGAGACGCGCCTGACAGCAGGGTGTGCATTATCCTTGCTACCTGTGTCCAAGAATACCAGCTTTTATTTCTTATTTAGTGATTTTGAGACTATAATCAACACTTATTCTTTCCTCCTCCTCCTCCTCCTCTCTCCCCCTCCCTCGCTCTCTCTCTCTCTCTCCCCCTAATGAAAGACTTTTCTAAAACTCTGCACCAGCTTACTTAAAAATTATGGCCACGTGCATTTGGAGTGTAGACATTTTCTAAAACGCCTGCCGTATCCAGTTCGGGGGTTCGCACAGCTACTCCTGTTCCTACAGCAGTCGCACTTGAACCCTGTGAATGCCTAGACATGTCGCTGTTTTCCTAGCTTTATTCGTTTTAACCAGATTCATTCTGTTAAGAAAAATAAAAGGGCATTCAATACCTCAAGCCAGCAAAAAAGATGCAGTAAGGCCCTCTGAAAATTCCCCCCTCCACAAAAGCAGGGAGGAAACTGGCAAAAATGGTCCCAATCAACCTCTTTTTCAGAACCCAGCCATCAACCAAAGGCTTGCAGCGATCCAAAGAACATTTACCCAGAAGAAAGAGCTGAATCTCAGAACAGAGTTTGTGGCGTTTCAACTTGCCCTATTTCCAATTCCTCCCTCCCCTTGCCAGCGCTGTTGTAGCCTCGAAAACCAGCAGTGTGTCACCGAGGTGGACGCGGCAGCATAGAAGCCCTTGGAGGGGACAGAATGGGGTCGGGGCGCCTTCAAAGCCTTGTTCCCAGAGAACTGTCATTATTCGCCTTGTCTGGTGGTTCCCTGAAAGTCCCCACGTGCAGGGCTGTCTCTATTTTGCCCGATCAGAGCTTGCCAGGTATTAAAAAAAAAAAAAAAAAGCCTTTTCTACAGGGACATCTATTTAAAAAGAGAAATATCTGAGGCAGTCATGGCTGCCCGCAGCAGTGAATAACCACTAGAACGAACAATGGGCTAACGGAAAGCTAGAAAAGAAAAGGCTGAGGAATGAGGTATTTGCAGGGGCTGTGCAAAGCTCTGGCATTTCTGGGAATTTAGATGGTCACGTGTATGCATAGGGCTTTGTGCAGGGAAGACCCGAGAGCGTCCTCAGCTTGTGCCTTACCTTGACCTTGGGTATCTGCACAAACAGAGAGTAAATCCTAAGGCAGAGCGGCCAGCCTCCTGGCTGAGTATTGAAAGATGTCCCCACGGGCACACAAGGCCCTCCACAACACCTGGGAAAGGTACTGGTTTCAGGCATTTAAGGAAATCCCTGTCCCGTTATTAACTCACCACAAAACTACCTGAGGCAGACTTCAGTGTCTCTACATTACAAAAAAAATATAGACTTTACAGAATTAGTTCAGATGACTCACTAAACAAAAAGCAGCCGCTACATGAAACCCTTCACAAGTGAGTAAATCTGATCTCCAGAGTTATCCCATTATTATCTAAGATATGTAGTTTTCCTTGAAAAACTATAGCTATGCAAAGGAACCAGAAAGGATGAATGTCCCAGTCACAAGGGAAAAAGTCAACAAAATGTGTCTGAGGAAGTCCAGACATCGGACTTTGTAGATAGAAACTTTAAATCAGCTATTTTAAATATGCTCACAGCACTGAAGTATGAAAATGATGTCTCACTAAATAGAAAATTCAAAAAAAAGAAATTATTTAAAAATATGTAAAATTTATCGTTGAAATACAGGAACAAATTCCTGAGAGGTGCTGAACATCAGATTTGAGCAGGCAGAAGAAAGAACCAATAAACTTAAATGTGGGCCAATCGATACTATTCATTCTGAAGAACAGAAAGAAAAATGAATGAAAAAACCAAACAAACAAACAGAGCCTCAGACACCAGGGACACCATCGAGTATGCCAACATAATGCATGATGGGAGTCCCTTAAGAGGAGAAGAGAAAAAGGCAGAAAGAATTTTTGAAAAAAAAAATAATGACCAAAGCCTTTACAATTTGAGGAAACATTAATTTGCATACCCCGGAAGCTCAATGAACCCCAGATAAAGTAAACTCAAAAGAGGTTCATGTCTGGATGTCAAAAAATAAAGACAAAAAAATCTCTAAAACAACAAGAGAGAAATAATTTATGCACGAGGGGTTCACATCGTAAACTATTCTCATCGCAAACTATCCAATATGCCCAGAAGGCAATGGGATGACATTTAAAGTGACTCTCAGACAAGAATTCTATATCCAGCAAAACTAGCCTTCAAAAATGGAGAAATTAAGACATTCCCAGATCAAAATTAAATGTATTATTCGCAAGCTACCCTACAAGAAATAAACAGAGTCTCAGGCTAAATGAAAGGACAAGAGATAGTAACTCAAATCCAAATGATGAGATAAAAAGCCGTGATAGAGATAACTACATTAAGTAAATATGAAAAACAGTAGAACTGCATTTTTTGTTTGTAACTCTTTTCCTCTTAATTTAAGAGGCAACTGCATAAAATAATTATAAATCTGTGTTGGGCAGAAAATGCAAAAAATTTGTATGATAATAACAGTACAAAGGAAGGGGGAGGGAACTCACCTATATGGGAACATAATTTTTGTATACTAATGAAATGAAGTTGGCATTAATTCAAACTAGATTGTTATACATGAAGATGTGATTTATAATCCCCAGGGAAACTACTAAGAAAATAACTAAAAGATATATGCTAAAAGATATAACAGGAAATTAAAACGGTACAGTTGAAAGTATCTACTAACAACAGAAGGCATAGAAGTAGTGGAGAAATAGAGGAACAAATGACATATGAAACAAATGACAAAATGGCAGATTTAATCCTACCTTTTCCGTAATTACATTAAGTGTAAATGGATTAAATACTCCAGATAAAAGGCAGAAGTGGCAGAATGGGTAAAAATTGTGATCCAACTATATGTGCCTATAACACACGTTAGCCAATGACACAAATCTGTCAAAAGATATTCCCAAAGACTATCTGTAAACGTCCAATAAGTAACATGAAAAGGTGCTCGAGATCATTAGTGATTAGAGATTAATGATTAGCGATTAGTGATTAGAGAAGTGCAAGTCAAAATCACAATGAGATGTCACTCCATTTATATGAAAATCCAGAATTAGCAAATCCGTAGCAATGGAAAGTAGATTAGATTAATGGTGGCCCAGGGCTAGGCAGGGAGAGGCACATGGCTAGTGATGCTGATGGCTCTGGGGTCTCCTTCTGGGCTGCTGAAAATGGTCCAGAGTTCAACAGTGGTGATGGATGCACATCCCTGTGAATATACCAAAAACCCCTGACTTGCACACCTTAGAGGGGTGAATGTTATGGCATGTGAATTATACCATAAAATGAGACCATTTAAAATCTCAGTTTTAAAATCAAAGCCAGTGGTGTGACTTACCTTACGTCTCTGTTAATAAGCTGCTTTGGGATAGAAGGATTCCTCCAGAAGCCACACAGGGAGCAGGTGTCACTGGCTGGGAAGTGGATCGAAACTCGGTATTAACAGCTCATACGGTTTCAGAGTCCGTTCTCACCGTTAACACCAGTGTTAGGCTGATAAAGCAGTAATTTTAAAATCCCAACTGTGAACCTTCCAACTCACCGAATCCATCGAACAGTCACCATTCCAGTGAAGGCCCCTCAAAGACCAAACTCCACAGGAAGTAAAACACCATGAAATGAATGTGTTTGATGATATAATCAAGTGGAAAATTCTATCACGTAGTAGGAAATCATATTTGCTTTTTTCCTGGTTTGCAGTAGATTTTGGGGACCATTCTTGACCGAGAACAAAAATGTACAGGGAGGCAGTGTTTACTAAAAGCCCTACCTTTTCAGCATAATTATTTTTAAATATTTGGGTATTTTATCAGGGATTCCAAAAATACCTTAATCCAAGGCTGTTCAGGAGTCTCTGAAACTGATAAAAGGCACTGTTAGATTGATTTGGCCAAACATCTATTTGGCCAGACAATTACACTCTCTTTGCAGGGATGCAGTCAAATTTAGCACCCAAACTATGTCTAGATTTTCAATGAATATAGAGATTTTTAAGTTGTATATATAAGAAATGATAGCTCTATCTTTCTCTCTTCAGGTATATGTCCTTTATTTTTATTTCATTCATTGGGCTGGTAAAAGATTTAAAGAGAAAAAATATAGAACCTAGTTTTAATATTGAGTATGATCTTATTATTTAAAATAATTGCAAATGAGCCCAATCCATTGATTATATAATTCAATCACGCATAAAAGCACTTAGTAGATTATCCTAAAAAGGAGAACCTTTTTTAAAAAAATCTTTTGGCAATATACCTTAATCCCAGTTTCCCTGCCAGAATTCTCTGTCAATGTAAATTTTTATAGTTTATAATTCATATTAAAGTAACTTTTTTTTTTTCTGATTACAAAAGCCATACAGCCGGCTAAAGAAAAGCATGAAAAAAGCTTATCAAAAAAGCTTTGTCTCTCTTTTCACTTGTTTGTATGAATCCTACAACTACACATGTGGATAGACTTAAATAGCATCTTAGTATACGTGCTATTTCATAATCTGCTTTCCTCGCCTATTGTATTATGAGAACCAGTATCAATACCCACAGATACACATTGTCACTGGCTGAGTAATATTACATTTCTCTCGATCTTACGTAATGTGTTATATAAATTTAATATATTTTTAATTTTTGTGTTTCTATCGTATTTAAAATTACAATGGGTAGTTATGTAATACCAATTTATTTGGGAAGGCCAATGGGAGATTGATTCTTCTATAAGCAAAGTACTATATTGCTACTAGTTTTATAAACCTGAATTTAATTAACTCTTTCAACCAGAGCAATCTTGGAAAAACCTCAGGTTTTAATTTAATGTCAGATTCATCATAACTCGTGCCCTGAAGTAGGATTTAATTCAAAATGGACCTTTATTCATTCATATAACTGCCTAGGATGCCAGTTATCAGTAGAGAGGTTCCTTCAAAAATTATTTCCATTTGGCATATATTTTTAAAACAAAACCAGCGACGACAACAAATGAGCTGGGATTCAATCGGTTAGGCTTCTGTTTCATATTAAACTCACAGCATCGATTTACATCAGATTCAAGGCCAAAATATTTATCTGTGTGTAGTTAGTGTGATAATCTGGGCTCAGTGCAAACATAAGACACGGGAACCAGCTTTAAAACGAGCAGCTCGCGGAAAGAGCTGAGTTAGCAACAGGGGGAAGGTGGCAGGGAAGGTGGGGGCGCTTGGCGGGAGGCGTGTGACTCAGCGGCAGGAGAGCACACCACACCCTTGGCTCACGTCCAGGGGCCCGAGCCGCTCTGCAGACTGCAGACGTGTGAAGAGTGGAGGTTGGCAGAAGAAGAGGAGAGAGGAGGATGGGAGTGGGAGCAATGAAAAATGCCAGCACGTTGGGAAAACACAACTGTGGATCATTTTCCCAGGATCCGTTCTCTCCTCATCTCCATCCATCCCCTTGGCGAAAGAGAACCCAGATGCAAAGAAAGAAACGTGTGGATCTGGTGCCCCTCCTGTTCGTCTCTGCCCCTAGCCAACCACAGTCACCCCAGGACTTGCGGTGCCCTGATGTCGCTGGTGCCGGGCGCTCACCTCCAGGCAGGCGGCCGAGATTGCTTACGGCCTCGGGGGTGCGTTTCCCGGGG
This sequence comes from Macroglossus sobrinus, assembly GCA_004027375.1. NCBI lineage: Eukaryota > Metazoa > Chordata > Mammalia > Chiroptera > Pteropodidae > Macroglossus > Macroglossus sobrinus. Next base: position 2,076 of record PVKZ01004233.1, on the reverse strand, counting down.
AACGTGCGATGACTCGGGTGTGTGGTTCTTCTGAAGTACTTAGCTTCAGTGTTTAAGAAACAGGCACCGCAAGTGAGCGTGTCTCTGTTCACCCCGTAGGAGGCTAAAGCGCGTCTCTGAAGCCCTGAGTGAATGAGATAACGTATCACTTTAGAAGCAATGATGCGTGACCCTCCATGAAAAGTCCCAGGATGTGCCGCGTTCGGCAGAGGCAAAGGTATGGGGGAAACGCTGACACTCCCTCCAAACGCGAAAATGTGAGATGAAAGAGCAGACTCATCTGATACCGCAAATATCACAAAGCGAGCAAGAAATGACTTGATCTTTGCCTGCGCCTGGGGCCACCTCCAGGAGCTGTCTTCGCACGCCGCTCTCCCTCGGGGACCGTCCTGCCCAGCCCCGTATCTTCGCGTGGATCTCGGTGATGGATGGGAGTTGCCCAACTCGCCTCCTCCGAGGATGTGGAAATTCCTTGAAGAGAATTCATCGCGCCCCGCCTCACCCTCGGGTGGCGGCCAGGCTCCTGCAGATAATTCGCGCACAACGTGGAGAATCTCTCCTTCAAATCAGTTCTACTGGCTGCTGTTCGGTGGGTCGCATTATCTGAGCATAAATATTTCAGCCATCTCCACCAGGAGTCGTGCTCGCCGTAACGTGCACACTGGCCGGTATTAAAATCACACCTGTGTTCCATGGGTACGTAAAGAACCTTCTAGAAAAGTCCGAAAGCTTCCTTTGGACCTCTTTTCCATCACGATTTTCACTGGAGCCTCGTCTATCGAGAGGCTTCACCTGCAAACACGCCGCCTGTTCCTTTGTCCCCGCAAGGCGCCCAGACGCCGCCCACCTCATCGTTTTCCTTAAACTGATGTATTTTTTAACCTGCAGCCCCTTCTAACAAAACTCTCCAGTGGTATTTTTACCGTCGGAAGGATCGTACAGAGCGTTCGCCTCTGCGTGCTATCCTCATTCCTCTCCGTGCAAGAGAAAGATGCAAATGGCACTAAAATCTAGGAAGGGAGCCGTCCCCCGAGCCAGCAAAACCAGAAGGGACGGGGACCACCAACACCCACCGCTCGCCACGCTCTGAAAGCACTTCTAAAGCTTCGCCCATCCCCACACCCCCGTCGTCCTCGGGAGGGGAAGGTCGCAGGGTATACATAATGAGTGGATACAATGAATAGCGATGACAGTGAGCACGTGCATGTAAACACAGCGGGCCACCCCTGTAGACGCACGAAGTCAGTCCTTCAGCTGTCTCGCCCTATATAACGGTTTAAGAATAGTCAGACGTGTCCCTTACACGAAATAATCACTTCGCTTCTAAAAATACTCTCCCGCTACTAACTCAGTTATAAAGAAAGGCGACGGGGACGCTTAATTAAGCTTTCCAGGTTGTTAAAACTCTGCTTCCAGAAAAAAAGAAAAAAAAAATACTATCCTTCAAGTCTCACCATCTAATTGCAAAAAAAAAAAAAAAAAAAAAAAAAACTAATATATTCTTCACCAAGAAATGGTTCCTTCCTTATGCTCAGCAGCGAGGCTGCAGAATGGGATTTCAGCGGAGTCCATCCAAGCCTGCGCCGGGCAGCTGGTGGGGACGTTGCTCAGCGGTGACATCAGCCTCGGGAGGGGAATTCATGGGAGGGTTGGGACGAGTTGAAACCACCCCACCCCACCTCGCTTTGATGATGGCGGCTGATAATACGTCTTCATCTTTCAGCACCTGGTGTTAGCAGCGCGGGCCTCACAGCTCCAGAAGGAGGAGGAGGAGGAGGAGGAGGAGGAGGAGGAGGGAGAGAGAAGAGAGAAGAAAGAGAGAAAGAGAAAAGAGAGAAGAAAGAAAAAGAGAGAAGAAAGAGAAAGAGAAGAAAGAAAAAGAAAGAAAGAAGAGAGAGAGAAAGAAGAGAAGAGAGAAGAAAAAGAAAGAGAAGAAAGAAAAAGAAAGAGAGAAAGAGAGAAGAAAGAGAGAAGAGAGAAGAAAGAGAAAGAAGGAAGGAAGGAAGGAAGGAAGGAAGGAAGGAAGGAAGGAAGGAAGGAAGGAAGGAAGGAAGGAGGGAGGGAAGGAGGGAAGGA
>PVKZ01004232.1:0-92169 GCA_004027375.1 Macroglossus sobrinus | reverse complement strand
CCCTGCCCCAGAGGACACTGCGCGTCTAGCCCTCGGCTTGCGCAGGCCACGCCACACACACACACCGGAGAGCGTGGCCCCACGGCCGCCCCGGCCCAGGTCACACCTGTCCTCTCTTTCCTCCAGGTGGCGGCCCACGCCCCGGAGCCCGTGCTGACAGCCTCGCCCAGGACGCTGCCACCGCCACCCGCGCAGGCCCTGGGCCCGGGCGCGGGGACAGGGACGCCGCTGGCCTCGCGCCACCAGGTGCAGCTGCTGCAGCAGCTCCTCCAGCAGCAGACGCAGCAGACGCAAGTGGCCGTGGCCCAGGTTCTCCTCCGCCCCCCCCCCCACCGCGGGCTTGCCAAGCCTTCCCCAGCAGGGGGCCCGGGCAGTGGGGGCCGGGGCGCTCGTGCTGCCTGTGCGGGGCCAGTGCGGGGGGAGACGCTCGGCCGCGGGGCCGCTCTGGGCGGGGCTTGGCTGGCTTGGCGGCTGAGGGGAGTGTGACGAGCTGGTGGGAGGCAGGGGCCCACGGTCCCCCACTCCCCTGGGCGGAGGGGTGGGGGGCTTTGCCCACGGGAGCCCGTGGCCGTGCGTGTGGATGAACGCCTGTCCTCCTCGCTCCGGGCGGTCGGGGGGGCAGGACACTGCCCCTCGTGCCGTTCAAGGGCTGACTCCCGCGGTCCGGCTCGGCGGCGTCAGTCGCTGAGGGGCTGAGGACAGCAAGGGGGGCCCTTTGGCGGGAGTTGGGGGAGGGCTGGACAGGCGCCCGTGCCCCGCGTTGGAGTCTGCTGGGCCGGACGGACCCGGCCGGGCCCTGGGCTCGGGAGTGGGCTGCGGGCTTCTCCGGGGTCTTCCCCGTGGTGGGGTGAGTCATCGGGCAGCGCTGTCCTTGCCAGCGATCCCTGGGGGAAGTCCCTGCAGCCTGGCCAGGGCCAGGGGGCTGCAGCTCGGGCCGGAGAGACCTTAGACCCGCCCTGGGCCAGACGCGCAGAAACCCCTGTGCCTCCACAGTGCGCTCCAGAGGGCGGGGCGCTGGGCGCTGCTCCCCATGCGAGGCCGGGGGTTTGCAGGCGCTCCCCAAACAGCCGCAGAGAGGAGTGTGGTTGGTGGCCTCTTGTGCTTGGGGACGATCATTGCTCTTTGCCAAGTGACAGAATTCCTCCCCAGTTAAAGCCTGCGTGGCTGCTGCGAGAGCCCCCCGCCCACCCGCCCGTGGGGTGCTGACAGCAGCGCCAAGCCTGCGGCTGCGGCAGACCCACCCACCACACGCAGTGCTTCTGGAAGCTTCCACATCGAATACGGATCTGTGCTCAGTCGTGACCGTTCCTGTCAGTTGTCAAGCGATTATTTGTCCACGGGGGGGCTCGCTGCGCGTTCACGGCGAATGTCCCAGACCCATTTGGGTTTGGAGTCTCTGCTAACAGCAGAGAAGCTGTTTGTGAGTGCAGTCTGCACAGGAAGTGTGGTGGTGGCCACCCCGTCACAAAGCCAGGGACCTGTGACTTCTCACATTCCGTGTCGTGGTGACGCCCTGAGAGTCTGTCTCAGCGGTGTGCCACTGCCCCGGCCCTCGGAGCCGTGACCTAGGGCAGGGTGGGGCGTGGTGCTAGGGGCCCCTTCCCAGGCCTCAGCCCAGCCACAGCCGCAGACCAGGCACCCTTAGCCTGCCCCCTGCTCTGTCGGTGGGAGCCGCCGTGCTCTGGCGGACTCCCAGTCAGGCAGGGACATGCTTGTAAGGCCACCTCAGTGCATCTGTGTCCCACACTGGTGAGAGGACTTTGGGTCATCGACTTCCGCAGTCTTAATTCAGCCCAGAGAGGACCGTGAGGCCACCAGTCAGCCCCCGACAGGCTCCTCCACCTCCCCGTGTCCGTGAACAGACTCCGGCCACCGTCAGTTGCATCTTTCTTTGCTGCCAGGGGGTGGCAGAGGTGTCCTGCCCCTTCTCAAGGGCGTTCCGCCCAGGCCCACCCCTGTCCCCCGCGGCCTCACACTGGGGCGTGCCTCCTTCTCCTCTGGGTGCGTCCACGTCCCCCTGGTGGCTCCGGGGAAGAGCTGAGGGATGACGAGCTTCTTGCAAACACGTGCATCTTGGGGCCCTTGTTACCTACACCCCCGGCCACCCGTAGGGGCCCGTCTGGTCCCGCTGTCCCTGGCCCCGGCCTGAGACGTCCTCGGCGTGGCCTGGCTCGGTCTCAGACCTTACGCTCTCCCGGCGTCTCTTGTCAGGGCTGGTCTGGCAGGGCCGCTGTGGCCCTGGGGGTACGGGGCGGAGGTGCTGCCGGCCAGCGGCCCACGGTCCTGGGTTAGACGTAGTGCAGACACCCAGCCCTGACCCGCCCCGTGACCCCTGCCCCCCGATCTGGCATGGGGCTGGCCCTGCTGCGCCTGCTTCCTGCTTTCAAACGGCCAGACGCTGGAGGGTGTGTCTGCGTGGCCGCAGGCTGTCGCTCTGGGCCCGCGGCTCACGGGCCGCAGTCCCGCTGGGCCCTCTCCGTCCTGGGTGCCGGCTCCCGGCGATCGCCAGGGCAGCCGGGGCGCTGCTGAGCGCCGCCTGCGCTGCGAGCTGCCTCCTCCCCCGGCTGCCTCTGTGCTCCTCGTGCAATGAGTGACAGTCACCGAAGCTTCGCGGTGGGCGCGCGGCCGGCAGGGGCCCTCGACCGAGCATGTGTCCTTGCGGCTGTGCCGGGCGCCAGCACCCTGGGCCCCCGCCCCGCCTGCGCATGCGGGCAGCACCGCTCGGCCGGGGCGCGAGGGCGGGCACACTGCTCTGGTTCTCTCCCCCACGAGCCTGTGCTCCTCACTCCAGCCTGGCCCTGCCCCCACTTCCGATGGAGGAGCCGGAGTCCAGGCAAGTGGGCCGCGGGCGGCGGGCGGCGGTCTGGGGCACCAGACGGGCGGAGGGCGGGAGTCCGTTTCGGGGCGGCCTGGAGCTGGGGGGCGCAGGGTGGAACTGCAGCTGGACACGGCACTCCCGAGTGGCCTCAGCGACAGCCTGTGACCGGGCCGGTCATGGCCACGGCACACAGGCTCCGGCCGGGAGAGGGAGGCCGCAGCTCCCCGGGCGAACGCGGCCTGTGGCCGGGAAGGCATCTGGGGTCCTGAGGCGGGCGCTGGGCGCAGATCAGCGTCCCTCTGCGGCGCCGTGGGCGGGGTGGCTCTCGGCTCCCGCTGCGGGCAGCACACGTGGGGACAGACAGTCTCCTTGTTGCCGGGCAGAGCCGAGGGCCGGCCACGCAGCGTCCACTCAGCCTGGGGCGGGGTTCACGGGCACAGACTCCCCGCTGTGTGGAGCCCGACGCGCGGTGGCCCCTGCAAAGGCGGATGGCGTGTGGGTGCCGGGTGGGGCAGAGGCTTGGGGTTCCGGGGTCGGGACGGCTGCGGTGCTGCCCGTGTGTCTGCAGAGCTGCCCTGCGTTGTCCTGGGGCAGCATGTGGCCCGGGCCGGCCCGCAGGGAAGCTCCCCGCTGCCGCCTCCTTGCCCGGGGACTGCAGGCTCCGGCCCCTGGACGTGGAGCCGTGGGTGGCCCTCTCGGCTGAGAGACGGGGACTTCGAGGTCCAGGCAGAAGTGAGGTGGCTGCAGTGGCTGAGGAGGACCTCTGGCTCGGGGCCCCGCTCCTGGCTGGCCTGATGGGCCGGGTGTGCGGATGGGGGTGTGCGGGCCGAGCGCGGCAGCCGAGCGCAGAGCCCCTGTGGGTGCAGTGAGGGTGCAGGCTCCCCAGCCTGCGTGCCTCGGCACGGCAACGGTTCGTCCGCTCGGCGGCTCTCTGACCGTCCCCCGCTTGGAACGCGTGGCCTCAGGCTCAGGCTGCCCCCGCTGTCCCTCAGAACCGGCAGGGCCAGGGACTCTCAGGGGAGGCGTCTCTGTGCTCCGCTTCCAGGGGGGTCAAGCCTGAGAGCCACCCACCCACCCCGCCCCGCCCCGCCCCCATCTCGCCTCCCGGGTCTCTCTCCGCGGACCTGGGCGGCAGGCGGGGTCGGCGTCTGACCAGCCTCAGCTCGGCCCTGAGCAGCGCCTGGCGGTGGACAGACTCACCCCAGGCCCCCGGCCCCTCGGAGCACACACGTGGCAGCCAGTCTCCTCAGTGGCCCCCTTGGGAGCTGGGCCCACCCGGGGTCGGGTCCTCGAGTCCGCGGAGCAGGCAGCCGCCCGAGCCCCTCCGACGGCCCCTCCCTGTCCATGCGCAGCTGCCCGCTCTGGGTCTTTAGCTGCTACACCCCATTTTTGGTCCAGGAAAACCCTCCTTCCTGCAGGCTGCCACCAAGTCCCCTCGCCCCTCTGGAACGTCCCCCCCAGAGGCCCCTTCTGCACCTCTAGGGTCACACGCGCGTGAACAGTGTGCCTGCCTGTGGCACAGCGTCTCCAGCCAGGGTCCTCCCACTGAGGGCATCCCCACACCCGGCCACACCCGAGGGGGAGCACGGCGGGTCGGGGGCTCAGTCCCGGTGCCACGGGGGAAAGAAAGGGACAACGGTCAGGGCCCAAAGCCGACCCTGCAGACGAGCACACGGGGCGTCGTGACGACTGCCCCCTCGTTTAGAAGGGCGCATGTGTCTCCAGCCCCTCGGGGTGTCCAGGAGAGGGGAGTTGGTCCAGGGGCTCACTGCCCCTGCTCTGAGCCAGCCAGCGACACGTCCGGGCCGGAACGCGGAAGGCGCCTCTGTCGGGAGTCTGCCTGGGACTGCCGTTGGCCCTGACTGTCGTGCCTCACCCCGTCCCCCCCGCCCCCCTGTGGGTCCCCCTGCTGATGGGCGCCTCACCCGTCTCCCCCCCGCAGGTCCACCTGCTGAAGGAGCAGCTGGCGGCCGAGGCGGCGGCGCGGCTGGAGGCGCAGGCCCGCGTGCACCAGCTGCTGCTGCAGAACCGCGACGCGCTGCAGCACGTGTCCCTGCTGGTCGGCCAGGTGCAGGAGCTGGAGCGGAGGCTGTCGGGACAGAGCGCCAGTAAGCCCGGCCCCCCGCCCCCCACGGGCTCCCCCGGCACTCCGGTGCTTCACGGCTGCCTGCCCCGCCCCCCTGTCCCCCAGGAAGCAAGCCGCTTGTTGGTCCCGTCTGCACACCCCGTGGGGCCCACGCGGCAGGTGCCAGAGGGGGCTCGGCTGTCTACTAGTCTAGTGCCCGGACGTGACCGCGAATGTCACCGCCACACGTGCCCCCATCTCCCTGTGGGGACGCTCGCCGTGCCGAGGCCCCCGAGTCCCAGGCGCCCGCTGCAGGTCGTGCTCCCGTTGCTCTCTCGGCCCTGTGCTCCTCACGGCCCCGCGGGGCGCTCGAGGCTGCTGGTTCCTGGGGACAGTCTGGAGGCTGAGGCTGAGGGGCCGCCGGCCAGCCCGAGCTGCTGCGTGCACAGGCTCCTGGCTGCGGCCTCCGTGCCCCGCTGCCTCCAGCCGGGCTGGGCCAAGCCAGAAGGCCGCACACGGCCACGGCCCCGAACCTGTCCGGGCCATCGGCATGCCCGCTCTGTGCTGCCCGGGGGCCAGCACATGTGCACGGTCACCTGCTGTGGCAGAGACTGTGACAGGGTTTCATGTGCATGGTCTCGGTCCCTGTGCACGTGGGTGACGTGTCCACGTCAGAGACGAGAAAACCCACTCGGGGCGAGGACAAGAGAGCGTGGAGCTGGGACTCACGCCGGCAGGCCCCCACGCTATCCTCAGTCCCAGGCCCGGCCCCCAAGCCTGGCCATCGGGAGGGCTGGGCGGCCTGGGGCACTGCGGCCAGAGGCCTGGCCCGAGACCTCTGGGCCTGGCGGCTCTGTGTGCTGGGCCCCTGCCGCACCCCGATTACTGGGGCTCACAGGCCCCACTGAAGGTTGCCCGCACCCTCCTTGCCGCACCCCTACAGGGCCGTCCCGTGCCTGGCGTATCACCTGCCCGCAGTGGTCCCAGGGTGTGCGGAGGTGGGGGTGGGGTTGCCCCCGAGCCCGCACCCTGCTGACGCCCTCCTGCTCCCCTCTCCGCAGGGGGCTCCCAGGACAGCCTGCTGGAGATCACCTTCCGCTCAGGCGCCCTGCCCGTGCTCTGCGACCCCAGCACCCCGAAGCCGGAGGACCTGCCCTCGCCGCCCCCGGGCGCGGGCCTGGCCGAGCTGGCGCGCGCGGCGGGCAGCCCGCTAGGTAGGCACGACTGCTTGGTGCGGCTGGAGTGCTTCCGCCTGCCCACGGCGGCCCCCGGCCCGCCGCTGCTGGGCAGCCTGGAGCTGCTGCGGTTCCGCGAGTCGGGCATCGCGTCGGAGGACGAGTCCGCCAGCGAGGACAGCGAGGAGGAGCCACCCCGCCTGCAGCACCTGCGGCCGCGCCAAGCGCTGGGCGACAGCCTGGACGACGAGGTGGCCGTGTAGCGGGCCGGAGGGTGCTGCCGTGCTGGCTGCCGGCACGGTCCTCGCTTTGGACAGGAGTGGGGGACCGGCTCCCCGAGGCCGTGGGCCGGGGGCCTCGCGGGCCCTGGAGGGCCCCGCGCTGTGTCTGCGCCCACAGCCCTGCACGGTCCCCGCTCTGCGGCCGGGCTGGGCTGGGGAGGGGGCGTCGTACCTTCTCAGGTGCTTGGTGGGGGGTGTTCAGGTGGCCCGCCCCCGCCCCACGGGCAGGGTGGTCTCCGGCGAGAGCGCGCACGTGGGTCGTGTCACGTGGCATGAGCCCAGTTGCACCCACACGTGTCCCGTGGCGGGGTCAGTGTCGCCTCACTGGGAGCCGGCGCTGGACAGCGGCCAGGCCCTGGGAATGCTGGGAAAGGCCTGGGAGCTCAACCCCCTCGCAGCCACCGGCCCCTCAGGTCCGCCTGCCTCCCACCTGCCAGCCCCGGCCACCGCGCTGCCGCTTAGGTGCCCTCTTCAGAATCACTGCCACTCGGGTCCGGGGCCACCGCCGTGCCACCCGCGCCCCGGGTCGCGGGCCGGGCCTCGAGCCCAGCGAGCTGCCCGTCCGCCCTCTCGGCCCCACGCGGTCCCCGTGCTGACGGGCGGCGCCGTGGGCCACGGGGAGGCGGGAGGGCCGTGGGCGGCTGCCAGGCGCCCGAGCGGGGCCGGGCCGGGCCACGGACGCGCGTTCAGGGAAGTAGGTCTTCGTGCTGGTCGGCGGTGACAGGCCGTCCGAGGGTCAGTTGGTGAGGATGAGGCTGTCCCGCAAAGGAGGGCCTCGGCCGTGACGTCGCTTCGTAACCCACGCGAGTGTCAGCGAGGAAGCCGTGCAGCTTCGTGGGGGCCCAGGTGTCGGGGGAGACGGGACGGCCGCGTGTGCGGGGAGGGCACGGGGGCGTGTGGGGCTGGTGGCGAGGGCTGCGGGCCTCCGGGGCGTAAACCAGGCAGACGTGGTCGACGGGGAGGTCAGTGAGGGGCTGGGTGCAGGCGCGTGAGGACGGGGCGGCCGGGACGAGGGGCCGTGGAGACTGAGGGAGAGTTGTGCCCAGCGGGCCTGCGGGGCGCCCCCAGCGGGCACCCTGGGGGGGCCACAGGACTGGTGCCTTCGGGGGTGCGGGGCCTGGCCTCCAGGCCCACTGCCCGCAGGCCGGCTCTGCGGACCCAGCCTGGCACGGCCAGTGGGTCGGGTGTGGGCGTGGCCGGCTCCAATGGCTGGGTGAGGGCCGGGCGGGGACAGGTCCTCCAGTGTCCCGGATAGGTCTGTGGAGGGAGGAGAGGAATAGGACCAGGGACCTGGCCCGTTGAGACCCTCGCCCAGAGTGCTCCCTGGGGTTCCAGACGCCTGCCTTGGCTGCGTCCTCCGCAGGGAGACCCAGACCAGCACCCAGGGGGCTGCGGGGATGGGAGACGCAGGACAGCTCCAGGGGCTATGAAGGGGAGCCCTGCAGACTCGACGACCCCTGCACACCTCACCCCCCGCTCCTCGCTCTGCCGCTCAGCCCTGCCCGCTCTAACGCACCCCTGCCCGAGCCTGCATGGGGACAAGCGGACGCCAGGGCCACCTGCCTTAGTGTCCGCCCCCTCCCCGGGGCACGCAGGCTCGGGGCTCTGGGGCCTCAGCGCGGAGCTGGGACAGAGTGCGCAGACGGAACTGTCAGGGACACGCGCCTCTCGCTGCCCCTGTCGCTGCTTCTTCCAGACCCCGCCTCTCGCCTCTGGTTTTCTCTGCCCGCTGCCCGCTGCCCCCGCTTCTGACCCTTTGCCGTTAACTCTGTGGGCTCAACTCTCTGGGAAGACTCTGCTCATGCAAGTGCCCTTATCCCCGGGGGTGTCACTGTCTGTGGCTTTTGCTAATAAACCTCTGTTTTTTCTAAAAGCTTTCTCTTGTCTTTTCTTGCTCCTGCCCGCCTCCGCTCCTCCTGTGCCCCCGCCCCCCTCTTCCTGTCCCCTTGCTCCCGTCTCTCCCCAAGCCGGGCCTCAGCGCCCAGGCCGCGCCGTTGGAAGCAGCCCCCGCGTCCCCGAGGGGGGTGACGGGGCCTCCAGCTGGAGCCCACGCGGCTGCCCCAGTGGTTCTCGCCCGGACACGTGGCGGCAGCTGGAGATGGTTTTGGCCTCCCGCACAGGGACACGCCCTCCCGGCCCTAGCCCTCAGGGGCTTCCCCCCACCCCCCGCAGCAGCTGCCAGACCACGGGGGGGGGGGGGGGGGGCGGCCAGCGGGGGTCTCCCCACACCAGCGAGGAACAGCGCTCAGCCCCGCCCCTCGGTGCGGGCTCCCCGAGCTGAGGCCAGACGGGTCTGCTAGGCTGAGCCCCCCCTCCAGGGCCGTGCCCGAGTCTCCTGCTGGGCCACCCAGAGTGTCTGGGGCGGCCGCCTCGGGGGTCCTGGGAAATTTGTTTCTAACAGGTCCCCCCGGTTACTGACACCGTGGTCTGGGCACCCCACTTAGAGGAGACTCTCAGCCTTCCGGGATTGTCGGGGCGGCGGTGGCCAGTGTCCCGGGCAGCTCAGCTGCACCGGGCGGGGGTGGCGGCAAGGACGCAGGCGTGCGGGCGCCCTTGGGCGCGGCCGGGCTGTGACTCGCTGCTTTATTGGCATCGCTGTGGCCCGAGGGGCCCTACTGGGAGGCCGGGCAGCCGGCCGCGGAGAGCCTGTCCCCGGGCCGGGCCCGCTGCTCCCTGCCCCAGAGGGCTTTGAGCCTGCGGTAGTACACCCTGCAGCTGAAGCCCTCCCGGAAGCCGCCGCTGATGTGGCTCTTGAGGGACCGCAGGCTGGGGTACATGCGGCAGCAGGCCGCACACTTGTAGCCGCTCTGCTGCGCCGGGTGCCACCTGGAGGCCATCAGGATGTCCTGGGACGTGATGGAGTCCGCGGCGTCCGGGCCGTGCCTGGGCTTCTGCGTGGCCTCTCGGGGACACGTGTCCTCCGGGGAGGAGGAGGAGCAGAGGCTCTCGGCCACGTCCTCGGGGAGGCCGCCGTCCCCGCGGCCCTCGTCCCACAGCGCCTCCGGGAAGCGGTGGGGCTCCGGGCGGCTCTCCACGTCCGCACACACGAAGTAGCTGTACGGCGAGAACCACGGCCGGTAGACGGTGCAGCTCCGCCGCAGCTGCTCCCCGCTCTGGGCGTCCCCCCAGACGCAGTCTGCGAGGGAGAGGGCTGGGTCTCAGGCCGGGCCTCGGGCGGCCAGGGCCGGGTCTGGGGCGGCTGGAGGCCGGGGAGCAGCAGAGCAGGCAGGTGTGACCTCGGCCCCCTCACCCGCCCGGGGACTGCCAGAGCCTCCTTGGGGGACACAGGGCTCGGCCCGACCGCCCACAGGCCCCACCGCCACCAGTGCCCGCCTGGCCGTCTGCCCACGGCTCCCCAGAGGGGCAGCGGAGAGGCCGGGGGCCCCTGCAGGGGACCAGGGGGGCCGCGGGGGAGGCAGCGCACAGGCACCTGCTCTAGGGGGCTCCCCGCTCCCCGCCTCACCTGGGGAGAGCAGCGTGTGGCGCAGCCGGTGCCGGAGGGCGCTGCTCGCGAGCGGCGGGGGCCGGGCCTGCGCCGGGCTGGACGCCGCCGTGGGGAGCGCGCTCTTCGCGATGTCTGCGACGCAGAAGGGGCTGGTGAGCGGAGGGGGCTTGTGCTCCACCCGGGCCGTGCGTGCCCCCAGGCCCGACCTGGGCGCTTTGTGGCACCCCCAGGTGAAGGGGGCGCTCTGCCGCCCCCAGAGGCGGCGCCGTGCTGGGGGCCACACCCTGAGGCCAGGGCCAGTCCCTCCCAAGGGGCAGGTCCAGAGGACAGCCCCCGCCTGGGCGTCCTCTCAGCCCACCTACAGCTCAGCACGCGCGTGTGTGTGCGCGTACACGCGTCCGTCGGGGTCCGGGAGGGGGTCCCGTGCGTGCATGGGTGTCAGGGTCCTGTGTGTGTGTGTCCCATGTGTGCACGGATGTCGGGAGGGGTCCCGCGTGCAGGGAGCTGCCCGCAGGGCTGGGGGGAAAGGCGGACTCTGGCGGGCAGCCTGTGGTCAGCGCCTGAGCCTCTGCATTTCTAAGCGGCTCTCGCGATGCTGAGGCTGTGGGGCCACAGGCCGCAGTGCCAACTCTGCGCCACAGCGTCCGCCCTCGGCGGCTGCTGCGGCCAGGCCGGTGTGTCGGGGTGCCCAGGGTCAGGACAGGGCGAGGCCAGCGGGCGCCCCACGCAGACGAGCTGTCAGCTCCAGGTGCCACGTGGGTCCAAGAGGAAAAACTCAGACAAGTGTCCCCCGTGCCCTGGCCGGGAGCGGCCCCCTCCCCGCCAGCCCTGCCCACCGGGAGCGCGGCATTCGGTGCACTCCTCTCTCCCGCGTGGGGTCTGCCCCTCTCTACGTCGCGGCCCCGTGACACCGCCCGGCAGAGCTCTCGCGGGCTGCAGGAACCGCGTTTCCGTGGCCCCGGCGGCCCCGGCTCACCTGGCAAGCTGGTGGCGCGCGGGGACACGAGGTCGGGGAAGGCGCTCGGGGCCGAGGCGGACGTGCGCGGTCCCGAGATGCTGAGGAGTGAGAAGCTCTCCATGTTCGCTCGGGCGCGGCGCCGGCTCCCACGCCGGCTCCCGCGGTGCCCCAGCCGTCTGGGCGGCGGCATTCCGGGCACGGCCGACCTCACAAGGGGCCCCGCGGTTCCACTCGCCCGCCGGGTTCTCCTGCGGAGACGGGGGTGGGGGGGGCCCGCAGCGGGCCAGGCTCACCCCGCAAGCGACCGGGGCTCGGTGCGCCCGGGGCCGCGCGGTTCGGAGCCCTCCCGCTGCGCCGTGAGCCCTGCGTGGCTGGGGGACACCCCGCCGCTCGGCCGCCCCCGTGTTCGGGTGGACGGCGGGGTGGCTGAGCGGCTGCTGGTCTAGAACCTGGTGAGTTCCCCGCAGGACAGGTGTGCTGGCGCCTCGGGGCGGAGGGAGCCGCGGGCCGCGGGGCCTGTGGGCAGGGCTGGGACCGGCTTCCGGTTAGTTCCTGAAGGGTCGTGGGCCCCAGGCGGCCTGGCGGCTGCGGTGTCCGTGCAGGTGACTCGGGGGACACTCAAGCGGTCGTTCAGAATGTAAAATGTGTCTCTCTGTTTGTCTCCCACCTGCTTTCTGAGCCCCTCTCTCGGACAGGTAAGAGACTGCCTTTCTTACGGGTGACTTGTGTCCCCCGGTGTCCCCGCTGCTGGGTGTGCATGTGGGGGTGTCGGGGTGGTGCTGGGAGGGCCACCACTGCCATGTCTTCTGGCCACCAAGCCTCTAGCCCTGAGGGGGGCGCAGCGGGGGGGTCACCAGTGCTGGCTGCAGGAAGGGCCGCATCCCTTGCATGTGGGGTGAGGGGAGCCCCAGCCAGGCCGGAGCGGGGCCCCGTGGCCCAGTCAGTCCCGGGGTGTGGGGGCGAGGGGCTTCGTAAATGGAAGAGGGCTAGGGAGCTGCTTCTGCACCAGGGCAGCCCATGGCACGGTCGGCTGTTACGTGTTCGTGTAGAAAGTCAGCCATTAAACCAACCTATCGGGCGCCTGTCACTGTGCGGGGCCCTGAGCCTCACAGAAAGTAAAAATCACTGACGATGCTGCCCTCCCCCCTGTCCCCAGGAGCTCCCCGCTGTCACAGAGACAGAGTGGACGGGCCAGGGAGGCAGAGTCGTGGCGGGTGTGGTGGGCCGTCTTTACGCTGCGTGAGAATTCCAGGGGTCCGTCCTGAAGGGCAGCGAGAAGCACGGGGGGTCCAGGACGGGGCGGTGCCCACAGCTCACTCGTGTTTATGAGAAACCGTTTTACAGCGGCGAGGACAGAGCTCACGGCCAGGAAGCGCAGGGCGCACCTGGGCCGGGCGCACCTGGGCCCGCAGCACCTGGGCCGGGCGCACCTGGGCCGGCAGTGACATTCATGCTGCCCGCCCCACCAGGGCCCAAGCACCCCCTGGTTTGAGGGAAGATAAATGACTTGGTTTCCAGGGGCTTCTCTGCTCGTTTGCAGATATCACAATTGAGGAAGAGTCAGAAGGAAGTGGGTCACTCAGGGGTGGAGGCAGTGGGGTCCGTCCACAGGGAGGGCTCCGGTCCTCTCCCACGGCTGTCCCCTGTCCCGCGTCCCTTAGGCCTTCTAGGCCGTTGGCTGGGAGGGGTACCTGCCGGAACCACGCAGAGAGCAGCACCCCGGCCCAGTGCGGGGGAACCGGTCACGCCGAGGTTGCTCAGGGGGCACCCTCGCCCGGCTCAGGGGGCACCCTCGCCCGGCTCAGGGGGCACCCTCGCCCGGCTCAGGGGGCCTTGGCGAGGACGCACTCGGCAGACGTGCTGACAGGAGAGAGGCCATCCCCGAATGGCACCCCGCCCAGGGTGACGTTATGGGGGCCGCCGCTGGGGGTGGGAGCAGAGTGGGCTGCGTGTCAGGCCTCCCACCTCGGTGGTGCTGAGGGCTGGCCCCAGCTCCGGGCCGACACCCTGTCCCTCCCTCTGCCAGCTCCGTCCCAGGCCGAGTGGGGGTGCCGTGAGAACGTGCCACCCCCTGCCTCGCGCTCATCCTCAGCGGCTCAGCCTCCCAGGCGAGGCATCGAGCGCGAGGAAGGGAGTCGGGTTCAGGGAAGCCGGCTCACCGATTACATTTCCGTCGAGAACGCGGGGCTGGGAGGCTTGGGGCGCCTGCTGGGCACCCCGCGCCGCGGGCGGGGCGGGCGCACGACCCCTCACGGCTCTCTCCCCCCACAGCTGCCGGCAGCACGTTTGAGAATGCGAACGCCGCCCTCACGCCCCCACCGCCGTCCAGCCGGCCCGGCCCCCGCCCGTCGGGGCTGCCGGCCCCCGGTGCTGCCACCCTCGGCAGGCCAGGGCTCCAGGAGGGCGGCGGCCAGCACCTCGAGGACCCGGGCCAGGCCGTGGGGACCGGAGTGAGCGACCTCCTGCAGCGCCGGGAGCCCTGGAGCGGGGCCAGTGCGGGCACCGTGGAGGTCAACGCGGCCGCAGAGGCCCAGCTGGCCGGCGGCGGGGACGGCCGGTGAGTGCGACCCCTGTGCCCGCGGATGTGGGCTCTGGGGGCTGGGGGCCAGCCAGCGTGTCCAGCGGACAGCGACCCCAGGGAGGGACGCAAGGGTGCCGTGGGCATTGGGCTGGGCCCGGGCCTCGCGCGCCCTGCAGCAGGCCCCACGGGGAGCGAGCACTGTGGCGCGAGGTTCCAGCTGGGATGACTGCGCGGACGGCCACCGCTGTGGCCCAGAAGCTCCAGGTGAACAAGGCGCGGCTGCTGTGAACCGTGGGTGCCGCGCTGACCGGGCGGAGACTCCGCGGGCCGGCAGGGGCACCGCGGTGGGCGCCCCGGTCCACCTCCGTCCCCGCCCCGCAGGGCTGCGGCTTTCACAGGCCTCACGGTCACGGACCGAGAGCCCCCTGCGCTCCGGCCACAGGGACCCCACGCGGCCCCGGGCGGGCGCGGCCACCGCCAACACGCGCGCCACCGTCCCTTTGCAGGCCGTGGGCAGCGTTCGCCCGCCTGGAGCCCCCGCCCGCCGCGGCCCGGAAGCGCACGCCCCGGGCGCTGAAGACCACGCGGGACATGCTCATCTCCTCCCAGCCCGTCCTGAGCAGCCTGGACGCCCCGCCCCGGGACGCCCCGCCCCAGGACGCCCCGCCCGGCCCCACCCACCGCAAGGAAGTGCCACGCGGGGGCGGGGCTCTGCCCAACGGCCAGCCGCCCCTGTCGGTCCCCGACCTGATCCACCAGGACAGCCAGGGCGAGGCCAGGCTGAAGGACACGGAGGGCGGGGCGGCCCCCTCCCCCGCACCCGTCCAGAGAAACAGCCGCTCGCTCAGCCCGAGCCCCGCCAGCCCGGCCGAGCGGCCGGAGGACAGCGGCCTGGACAGTGAGGGCCCGCACCCGGACCTGCTGTCCTTCGAGTAGGGCCCCCACCGTGGCCCGGCCCGCTCGGCCAGCCTCCACGCGCCACACTGCCCTCTGGGGACAGGGCCTGGCCGCGGGGGTGGAGGCCTGGGCCGTCTCCACTGCTAGCTGATCCCTGAGCTCTGAGCCTCTGGCTCCTGCTGGGTGGCCGGGTGGGGCCGCCCTTCGGGCTGGCATCTCTGCTCCCACCTCCGCCAGCACGATGGCCCTGGCGTGGTGATGGGCGCAGGCGCAGCAGGGGCTGCTGCTGAGACAGTGCTGGCCCTGGCGGTCACCCGGCCTCTCTCCCCGTGGGCGCCCTTCCCGGCCTGGGACCCCAGCCTCCTGGTCACCTGGTCTCAGGCGGATGCACAGTGTCCACCGAAGGCCCCGGCTCAGACCAGCCCTGTCCACCCCCTGCTTCCCGTGTCCGCGCCCAGCCCGACTGCCCTGCGACTGCAGTGCGGCAGCCACCCTGACATGCAGGCGTGCTTGCACACACACACTCACGCACACACACACACTCACATGCCAGCATGTACACATGCACTGCACACACATGCATGTACATATGCATACGCGCACATACACACACATGCACGCACACACATACATGCACCAGCACACTTGCACACATGCACGCACACGCATGCACAGCCCTCGTCCTGGGCCTGGCTCTCTGGGGCTGGCCCGTGGCGGGTCGGTCCCTCGGCAAGGGGTGAGGACGGAGGCAGGGCCTGTCCTCTGTGTGCACGCAAGGACTCTGGGGCCGTCTCTTCTCTCCCTGAGCCCCCGCCCCTGTGCCCCGTGTCCCGCGCCCTGTAGGCAGCTCCACCCTGAGCTTCCGGAAGCTGGGGGGTGGGTGTCCACTGCCCGGAGGGCAGGATGTCCCTGTCACCGACTGAACGATGTGAGACAGTCACACGTGATCCACCGGCTGTCGAGGGACAAAGATGGCCCGGTCGGGGTCGGGGCGGAGACTACAGATCTGAGTATTTTCTAGAGATTTTATATTTATATTTTAATAATTTTCCGGTAGAAGAAAATGGCACAATAAAAAGATTTATTTGGTTTTGCTGGTCTGGTTGGACCCTCCCGACGGGGGTGGTGGTTGGTGTTCCGACCCGGTCAGGCAGAGGATGACCGGGGACTCAGGACGTGAGGGGACGGGCCACCAGCCTCCGGCACCTGGGGACACGTGAGTGTCCCTCTTCCAGCCGACCAGGTGTCTCGGGCATCAGCGTGACATTCGCAGGTAAGACCCTCGGGAGCCGAGGGGACACAGGTGACCGATCGTCCTCCAGCCCAGTGACTCCTCAAGCAGACTCACTGGGGTGACAGTGGTCGGTAACGTCACGTGATGCCAGGTGCACAAGGTCATAGCGTGACCTGTGTCCCGTGTCGCGTGCCCCCCACCCCGTCCCCTCCGGCGACCCCTCTGCTGTGGCCATGAGCTTGTTTTCGTGTCCTGCTCGTTTGGTGCTTTTTGTTTTGTCCCACACGAGCCAAGTCCTGCAGCTCGTGCGACGTTGGGTCTGGCACTCGGCACGACAGCCCCACGAGCGGGATGATTCTGTCCTTCCCGTGGCGAGCGGCACCCCATGTGTACGTGCACCCCACTGGACGCGGGGCGCAGGTCTTTTCAAACTCGCTTCTGCTCTTCAGATGGACACCCGGACGTGGGGTTGCGGGGTCACGGGGTCGTCGCGGTGTCAGTTTTGGGGGAACCGCCACTCTGCTTGGCGTGGTGGCCACACCGGCTTACGTCCCCACCAGGCGCACGAGGCTCCCGCTTCTCCAGGTCCCCGCCAGCGCTGGCCTCTGGCCCTTTCCCCGACGGCCTTCGGGGGAGCGAGCTGGCTTTGGTTTGCAGGGCTCTTGCGGGAGGAGGACGGAGCTGGCTGTGCTTGCAGACGGCCCTCGGGGGTGGCCACAGGGCGGGGAGGAGGCTGGTCACCTCCCAGAGGCCCCCCCTAACACCGCCACCATGTGGCAGAGGGGACACGAACATCCCACCCGTGACCGGAGCAGAAATCGTTTCGACGCAGACGTGGGCGCCGAGCCCCACAGTCAAAGGAAAAACGTAACTCGGGGAGAAGTCAGACCCAGCAACGTTCTGTCCACAGAGGAGTTAACACAAAACACGTGGGGAAAATGGAAACAGAGCTACGGGGTGTCATCTGCTGGGCGAGCCCGGACAAGGGAGGCGGGGAGCAACCTTCATGTGCTGAAAAACACGATGGAGGCAGAAATCCTGAGAGACAGAGAGGGACCTTCGTGAGATGAAAGATAAAGATGATAAAACAACTATAAAAAGCCAGATGCCGAAAGCACCCTCAGGACAGTTCTCACGAGGACATCGGCGCTGTCAGCACCCCAGCTCGCCGTCGGGCGCCGACCCCGGCCCGCCGTCGGGGTAAGCGAGAGCCTCGCTTCTCTCCGACTCTGAGAGATCAATGGATGGAAAAAGGACACCTGTCACCACAGCCGTTCTCCGCGGTCTCTAGTCTCGCGTGCGTCGAGGGGAGGGCAGGAGCTGCACAGTGAGGAGGTCACGAGCAGACGTGATTTCCACAGAGCGCTTGCTCGGCCAGGGGCCGTGGGAACCAGCGAGTGTGTCACCTCCGTGCCCGGCAGTCCGGGCCCTGGACAGACGTGGGAACCAGCGAGCGTGTCACCTCCGTGCCCGGCAATCCAGGCCCCGGACGGACGCGGAGACAGATGTTTGCAGGAAGCAACCGCGAAGCCGCTCAGCCCGGCGCTCGGGGCTGGCGGGGCGCACGCACGAGCTCCAAGTGCTTCGCCCGCACGGCTCACGCTGAGGCGGGCGGGACGCGTCGGAGGTGCTGTGAGCTCAGAGCTCGGCCTTAAATGTGTTCGTCAGGAAACGATAAATGCTGAAAACCAGCCCGGTGAGCTCAAAAAAATGAAAGCAAACATGACATGGAGAAGGAAGATCTAAAAACCGTAGCAGAAGAGAGTGGGGGCCCCGCCCCGACGGGAGGGGCCCCGGTGACGTGCCCCGTGCCGTGCGGCTGTGCCACAACCCACCAGGGGTGGGCTCCAGCCGCCCCGACGAGGAAGAGGCTTCGAAGCTTCTGGCGGTATGCGGGGGGACGGGGGCGGAGGGCCCACGGGACGGCGCAGAAGCCAGACCCCAGCGCAGTCTGCTCATCCCCGAGGGCCCAGCCTTCCGGGACGAGCCGGGCCGTGGCGACGCTGTCACCCTTGTCCTCTCCTCGTGCTCAAGGCAAGACATCTACGTAGCCGCTGCTGCAGTTCTCTGGGGAGCAGACAGCAGCCCCGTGAGCCCCGTGCCCCCCAACCTGCCCCGGGCACAAGGCCTGTCCCCGGCCCACGCGCGAGGACCGCAGTGGCAGGGTGGCACGTGGGACGGGGGAGCCCGGGTGTCCCCACACAGAGGGCATCTGAAGCTCGCTGTGAGGAGCCCGGGGCAGGGGAGGCAGGGCTGACGAGCAGACAGCTCGCTGGTGACACCCCGCCCTCTTCTCGGTCTTGGGGACAGCCTCCAAGGGGCCCTCTGGGACTCGTGCCGCCACCCGCCTCCCCCCGAGGGCCATCTGGCCCTCTGGACTCCGGCCGTGCCCCTCGTGCTCGTCCCTCTGCGTCTCGGCAGAAAGCGGCCGAGGGCGCCCCCTGCGGCTGAGCCTCAGGAAGGGACCTGGTGCATGGGCCCCAGCAGGGGGACAGAGCCGGGGGGAGGGGGGACAGGGTACAGGGGGGTCACTGCGCTGGGGAACGGCGTGTGCGTTGGCCAGGGGCGGGGCACGGAGACGGCCGGGGGCAGTGTGGTGGCACCAGTCCCCAGGACACCCTGTCCTCTGCCCTCCTCCACCCTGGGGACCTCATCTGCTCTGCCACCCGCCCCTGGGTCACGGCCATCTCCTGCACTGGGAACATAACCGCGTGTCCCAGTGAGAGGAAACGGCCAGGCTGGCAACGTGGGACAGCTGCAGGGGCCGTTCTGGGGCGCAGGCCCCCCGCACGGCCCCCGCCTGGTGCACACCTGCAGGCTGTCTGCAGTCTGTCCCCACAGCTGGGTGGACGGACGCCTCGCAAGTACCGCACGGCGTGTCGCAGGAGGAGCCGGGGGGGGGGCCGGCGGAAGCAGCTCCCTCACCTGAGGACTGGCCCCGCGTCCGTCTGTCCCCACACCTATGTGTGACAGCGGCCGCCCAGCCGCCCAGCATGGCGGCCTCGGGCCCCCGCACGCCGGCCCCCCCCGCAGGCGCTGCAGGGGGCCGTTCCGGGCACCGGACTCGGCTCGCTCCCAAGCCCGCCATTACCGTAAATGTCATCTGGCTCCGGCCCGAGGCTCGCGCCCCGCAGGCAGGGCCCGCCCCTGGCGATCGGCTTCTGGAGGGCCACCACCAGCCCTTGGTTCGGCTGCTCGAACCTGGAGATCAGCTGCTCCAGGTCCGGGAAAATCAGCTTCTGAATGCCTTCCGTGGTCTGCAGGGACACAGGAGGGACGCCCCGGTCACCGTACAGCCGTGTGTGACACGTGACGCGCCCAGGGCGGCCCCCGCCGGCGAACCCCAGACGAATGGCTTCACGCAGGCCACAGGGCCGGTGGCCAGCTGCTCAGAGGCCCGCATGTCAGACACCCGTGACCCAGCCACTCGGGGTGACGAGCGCGACCTTGCGGGTCCCTCGCAGGCAGTCCCTGTAGACATGCCGGGCGCTGGTGTCGGGGACCGCTGGCAGGGAGAGCAGACACGCGGGTTCCACGCCCGTGGAGGCGGAGTCCAGGGAAGGACGCGGGGGCCGGCGGGGGCCGGCGCGGGACGCATGCTTGTTCCCCGTCTGCAGCCGGGGACCGGGGACAGCTCCCAGCACACGGGAGCACCGACCGCCAGAGGCCTCGGCTTCCTCACACCCGGGGGCTTGCTTTGTGGCCGTCCCTGGCTCCCGGGGGCTGCCGCGCTGCCCGCAGAGGGCGGGGGTCACGGCTGGCGGGCCTGCACGCGGCTTGACTCCCCGAGGGCGTTGGGCTGACGCTGCGGTGCAGTGGGGCGGCCTCAGGCGAGGGGCCCCATCCGCCCCGACGGCAGCTCCGCGGGCCGCGCCTGGCTGCTGCTGGCTGTCCGCTGATGTCCTCTTCCTGCAGAAGGGGTGTGTGCGTGTGCATGTGCGTGTGCAGGTGCAGGTGTGTGTGCAGGTGTGTGCATGTGCAGGTGTGCATGCGTGTGTGTGTGCAGGTGTGCAGGTGTGTGCACGTGTGCAGGTGTGTGTGCAGGTGTATGTGCGTGTTATGTGTGTGTGTGCGTGTACAGGTGCGTGTGCATGTGCAGGTATGTGGTATGTGCAGGTGTGCGTGTGTGTGCATGTGTGTGTGTACAGGTGCACATGCGCATGCAGGTGCGTGTGCAGGTGTGTGTGCAGGTGCGTGTGCGTGCGCGGATCACTGCAGTCTAACCTCTTTCAGACGGGCACAGTGGACACCAGCATGGTGACGACCCTGCTAAGTCTTACAGTAAAGTCCGCTTGACCTTGAACTGCAGGCGTTTTAGAAAGGTCATTTCAAGACCCCCCGCTGGGAATGAACGAGTCAAGCGCATTGATTACACACTACCTCCTGGGCCAGAGGGAAATTCAAAAAGAGCAAAAGAAGTTTACCTGCTGGGCGCTCGGTAAACCAGGAAAATTCAGCGGAAGGTGGACGACCCGCTGACGGCCGTGCCCCGACCCCCGGGCCCGCAGGCGCCCGCGTCCATCAGCCTCCTCGTCAGCAGCGGCTGCACCTGGAGCTCAGCTGGCGGCTGAGGAACCAGGGCTGCAACCTTGGTGACACAGGTGGGGCCACACCCAGTGCCACCATCATCACGCGTCTGAGACGCCAGCTCTGCAGGGCCCTCCCCCGTTCAGACACCTGCACTCGGCGGGCGGCGGGCGGCAGCCGGTGGCCCCGGCGTCCCCAGCCGCCCTGCCCCGTGCTCTCACCTGCACCCTGTAACACCCGTCTTTCTCCCGGAAGATGCGGTACGTGTAGACGAAGCCCCTGAACCTGTGGGGAGAGGGCGGGGTGAGTCGCACGTTCGTCCACGCAAACCCGGCCTGGCCTCCCGACGACACCGGCCCTCTCCAGACCCTCCCATCTGGGGGGCTTTGGCATGGGGTCCCCGTGCGGGTTGGGGGAGCCCGGGCTGCAGCGAAGGGGGTGCACCTCGGTGGCCCCAGCCCTCACTCAGCGCTAAGTGGGAGCAGCTGGCAGGACGCCACGGGGCTGTTCCTGCGTCCTTTAGCGGACGCTGTGTCATCGTCCTCGTCAGGCGCCTCGGTGCAGCTGAAACGGAGGACGTTGGGGTTTTGTCCCAGGACGTGACGTGTGCTCCCGGGGACGGGAGCTGTCAGCTAAGCAGTTCGACCGGAATTTAGAGCACGGACCCAACCTGGCAGCTTCCAAAGCAAGAGCCAGCCCACGTCACCACGTGTCTCCAGTTCCAAGATGTCATCGATTACAAGCCACCGTATCAATTCAATGACAGCCCCAGGGAGAAAAGGGCGCACGTTAAATGTCTCATCAGCTGTTACACAGCTTCCGACGCCACAGAAACACCAGCGTGTGAACACGCGCATCCAACGACCTGACTGGCCCCTGCACCACGGAGTCGAGTGACGGGGTTTTGACAGAACTGGGAAGTCAGACAGCCGGGGACAGCCTCAGGGACAGGTGGCCCGGCCCCTTCGCTGATTGTCCAGAGGCTCTGCAATTGGCTTAAGCCCTGTTCGTGGGGGTTCCCAAGGCCTGGACACACCGACGGGTGGCCCCCAATCACACGACGAGCAAAGCCACGGTTCGCACACGTCCTCGTCCACAAGTGCCTAATCAGAGCGTCCCCCGCTGCGGCGAGCGCCTCAAGGGCGGACTCAAAGACGCAGGAGCCAGGGAGCTGGCGTCCCAGGGACAGCGCCGAGCGCGAAGCTGAGGTCGTGTCGCTGCTCGCGGATGCCTTTCTGACGCTTGATTTTTCCGAAACAACAAAAACGTTTGAATTGTGTTTTTTCCCCCTGAACGTGGGTTTTTCCAAAGATCTCAGATCTGAGCTGGAGGGACCCTTGGTCTTGCTCGTTGGCGTTTCCGGGAGGCTCTATCAGGCCGTGCGATCAGGTAAACACTTCCTGTCCCCAGTCCCCACCGGCCACTGCTCCGTGTGGCTTCCTGCAGCTCTCACCCGCCCCGCGATGCCCCTGCTGAGGGCTGTGAACGCACAGAAGCTGGCGTGCTGCCACCAGCACAGCGAACGGGGCCTCGGATGACGCGCCACACGCCAGGGCCACCCGCCACGCCCGCAGGCCCACCCGGGCACTCGTAACGCGGCTCCCAGGGCTCAGGCCGAGCCTGGGGGGGAGGGGGGGTGGAGGCGGCGTGCTCACACCGCGCCCATGCGGGAAGTGGGCCCCACGCCGCGGCCACCGGCCGGGCCCTCCCCGTGCGGGACGCCCTGTCTCCATCGCAGCGTCCGCTCCCGCTGGACCGCCACTTCCCAAGGGCGGGATGAGGGCCTGCGGCGTCTGTCCTGGTCCCCGCGCTGGGAACTAACCCGCAGGCCTTGCCGGTGAGTGTGCAAGGTGCCCGTCACCCCGAGTCCCAGCTCCCAGCATACCCGGGGCAGTCGGCCATCACCGTGTCACACGTGTCACACGTGTCACCGTGTGCCTTCGCTTTGTGCCCCCCCGGGCTCTGAGCGGTTTTGAAGGCACCGGTGTCCAGCACAGAGCCCGACACGCGGGAGGCCGTGGGATCGCTCACGACCAGAGCCGGACGGTGTGGTGTGACAGGGACCTCACCCCGGACACGATCGGGGGTTCTGGAAGGGTTCTCCCACTCCTGCCAGCGGCCAGAGCCCCACAGGGCACCCCATTCACACCTGCTCGTGGTCCTGACCGCCCCGCCTGTCTCTGAGCATCACGCCCCTTCGTGGAGGGCGCCCCCTCTTCAGGCAGAACCCGTGCCCGGCTTGCCACCGGCTCGGACCCGACCGCAGTCCTTTCTCGTTCCCGAATGCAGCCTTTTTGGTGATTTTGCTCTGTGGTGGACGCTACCTGTAAGGTGGGTTTTTATTAGTGAAATTAGGGGTGCAAGGTTTCACCCGAGCATGTTATGCTTTGGCCACGTGACCAGAGAGGCCACGTGAGCGCGTGGGGTCGACAGGTCGGGCCTCCTCGGGTGTCTTCAGTCTTGGTTCTTGCCCGTCCGATAGGATAAAAGGGCATCTCATTATCCTTTTTATTCGTAATTCTTTACTTATGAGCAAGAGCTAGCATTTTTCATGTCTTTTCCACATTTCCGTTTTGGGGTAACCTGCTCTTATACTTTACCTATAAGTTTTCTATTAACTTTAAAACTCTTATATGCTAAGGAGTTTACTTATTTACCTGTTCCGTCGGTTTGTCAACAGCCGTTTATGCTGCTATAACCTCAGCCGCTTCCGTCGTGATGACGGCCACAGGTCTCCGTCTTTTCTCTTTCGGCTTCTGGGTTCGTGTCTTGTTTAGAAAGGACTTCTCAAGCCCGGGAATTCTTGGAGAGTCCATGTTTGCTTCTAATGCACATGGTTTCCTTTTTTAAAAATACGTTATGTACGCTAACCACTTCGAATGAGTTTTACTCCAAGAAGTAAGAAAGGCCTTCAGGTTGACGATTTCTGAGTGCCCAGCCAAGAGTCCCAGCACATTAGCTGCCGTGGGCTCTGCTTCCTGATCCGAGAGGCTCTTCAATCGTGTGCTGGATTTTGTATGTCTTTGGCCATTTTTCCAACCCACTGCCCTGTCAGCGCCAACTGGGTTAATCGCTGTGGTTTTAGAACCTATTTTATTTCTTATTTTTTAATGTATTTTTCAATCACGATGGACATTCGGTTATTTGATATCAGTTTCAGGTGGACAACGGAGCGTTTGGACATTTGTATAATTTATGAAATGACGCCTCCCGTCCCCTCGATTAGTCGGGTCCCCACTAATTACAATACGATCGACTGTCTTTCCTGTGCTGCCCTGTGACTGTTTCGTAACTGCCAATCTGTGCCTCTTGATCGCTTCCCCTTTGACACCCAGCCCCCAACCCCCGCCCTCTCTGGCCACCATCAGTTTGTTCTCTGCAGCCACGGGTCTGTTTCTGTTTCGTTTTTTTTCCTTAGATTCCACATGCGAAATCACACAGCATGCTCTCTGTCTGATTTCCTCCGCGCAGCCCTCAAGGGCGGTCCACGCTATTGCAGATGGCAGGACTTCACCCTTGTTAGGGCCGAGTAATATTCCCTTGTGTATATGAACCCCTTCTTCCCTAGCCAGTCGCCTATGGATGGACAATTTGTATTTTAATATTTGGTAATGCTAGTCCTCTCTTTTTTTAATCAGAAAATTCTGACTATTCTGGCACATCTCACCTGAATACAGTTTACTATCCTTGAAGAAACATGTTAAGTTCTGTTGATTTTTTTACTGGAAAAATGCTGCATTTAGAGATTAATGATGGTAAACCAAAATGCTTCCAAATTGAGTCCTTCCGCTCACTGTGGTTTGGTAGATATTTAAGTTACTTTCACACAAGTCTTTCACGTTTCATGTTACATTTATTCCTGCGTAGTAGTGTCTTTGCTAATGTAAACGAGCTGTTTTATCATATTTTCTTACTGGTTATTATTCCTGTGTGGGAAAGCTATTGCTTTTTAAGTTTCAACTGATAAACAGATATCCTTATAGAATTTTCTTAAAGTTCTTAGTAGACTGTTTTTCAGTTAAATTCTAGACTTGACAAGGATAAAATCATTTCAACTGTGAATAAGAACTTTTTGTCTTCCTTTTCCGTGTGTATACTTATTGTCTTTGATCGGACTTGCTGATATCTCCAGGGAAACATTACACAGCAGTGCTGATGACGCTGTAGGCTCTTCGTGATGTTAGTGAGAATTCTGGTGCTTCCCGTGGCCGCACGATCAGGGTGTGTGCGTGTGTGTGTGTGTGTGTGTGTGTGTGTGTGTGGTGTGGTGTGTGTGTGTGTGTGTGCGTGTGTGTGGTGTGTGTGTGTGTTTGTGTGTGTGTGTGTGTGTGTGTGTGTGTGTGATGGATGTGTTTTCTCTAATACCCTTTAAGCACATCTGAGTAAGCTATGCAGTGTGTAACCTCTGATCTATCGACATGTACTAAATAATTTTTCTGATATCCTCGATGCCTTAGGTCGGGCCATACTTGAGCATCATGTATTTGATGTGCTACTGGCTTCTATTCGGCGAGCAGTCTGTGGAGAATGGGTGTGAAATGAAATCGAATCCGTCTAGAGTTCTCTCATGTGCATCCTTTTTGGAAAACAGTATCTTTCCTTCATGTATAAAAACTGAGGGATAAAATTAGTAAAGAAGGCGGCCACACAAACCCCAAAAGAGGAATTGAACAAGGCTAAAATTATGCAAAAGACATCACTCACCGCCTGAGGGTTCGAGCTGCTGACACCCAAAGCCTCCTCTCTCACGCTCGTGTCCCCAGCGTCACACAGAGAGGCTCGTCACCCTGCCTCTCTGTCCTCACGGCCCCTCGTCCCAAGGCCCCGTCCGCGTTGGAGACGCTGACCAGTCTCCAAGGTGCTGACCGGCCCAGGCCGCTGCCCGCTGCCCGCTGCCCGGGCGAGGCGAGACCCTCCCCGGGCACCCGAGGCCGGGCCTGGGGCCCACGCCGAGGCGGGCGCAGGCACCAGCAAGTGGGAGAGGCCCGGGCCTCTGTCCGCAGTGCGGCCCCAGCTCCTGCAGCCCCAGCAGGGACGAGGGGGACGTCTGGGGTGTGCGGAGCCCGGCCCCGCCTCGCAGAATGTTCTCAGCGTCCTGAGCACCGCGAATGGAGCCAGCAGGTCACAAGCGAACACCTGGTCTCTGAGCCAGAAGTTTCTCTGAGGGCCCCCGGCCTTTTCCCGACCAAACAGACGCCGTCACGGCTGTGTCCCCTTGCCCCCGTGCTGCCCCAGGCCGGCTGCTCGGGCGCTGGCACCGGGGCGGGGGGCGTGGGGGCCGAGCGGTCCCCTCTGCTCATTGGGGCCGCACGGTCAGAGCAAAGCTCCATCCTCCCCCGTCACCGCGCCCACCGCGGGCCGCGGCGCGTGCGAGGCCCGGCTACTCACAAGACGCAGAGGCACAGGACGCCGGCCACCGACTCGCTGTCCCTCAGCAGGAAGCTGCCGTCCTGCCGGTGCCGGAGCAGCAGCTTCTCGCAGTCGCTCTTGGACAGCGGGCCGTGGTAGTAAGGCGGATCCATGGGGGCCCCGCGGACCCCCGAGCAGCTCAAGCCCAGGGTGGCTCGAGGAGGGGGCTGGGGGGGCCAGCCCTGCGGGAGGCGACGGTGGGAGGCTGCGCTGTGGACCCAGCGGGTGGAAGGAGAACAGGAAACGAGAAGGGTGGCGCCCACAGCTCTGGGCTCCAGCCGGCCCGAATGTGACTCGCGGATGTGGGTGAGAGGTGTCTGAGTGTCCGTGGGGCGGGCAGGCTGGTGGTAGACAGACTCTGAGGCCCCCGTGGGGCCCCGAAGGGGAAGTCAAGCTCCCAGACCGGGATGCAGCGGCGTGTCCCCCTAAGTGACCAAGGCCCGGCTCCGCCGGCTCCTGGTGCCCCTCGCAGGGCACACGTCACTGCTTTCTGCTGAACCAGAGCCCGTCATCGGCTGAAGCCACCTGTGATCGCGCTGAGCTCCGAACAGGCGTCCGTGGGACCGGGTGCTCTAGACACAGGGCAGCCGTCGAGAGTGGTCAGAAGGGACAAAGGAGGGAAGATGCCAGCGGGGACAGTCCCCTGGACCCCGAGGGGGACGGCTCATCCCTGGCCGAGGCTCCTCGTCGTGGGTAACAGGCCCATCTCCAACGCCCTTGGCTCGGGGACGTAGCAGGTGCAGGCGGGAGGGACACCGGCTGTGCAGAGTCGGTGCAACGCCGCGTCCCCGTGAAGACCAAAAGGCGTCTGTCTGCCAGCGACACCTAACCCATGAGACCCCCATGAGACCCCTGGCATTGAAGAGAAAGCCCCTTCTGCGCGGCCTCCTGCTCTGTGGTCTGTGACCAAAGGTGTCTCTGTGACCTCCGGGTGGGAGCAGCCCTGGAAGTAATTTCTACGGCCTTTCCCCAGCTTTACTGACATAATTGACAGGTGACACTGTAGGTTTCCGGGCACAGTGTGATGGTTTGATACCTTCATATAGGCAACCAGATGATGCTGTAGCCTCAGCTGGCACCTCCACCTGACAAGTCACAGAGTGACTGTTCCTTTCCTGTGGCGAGAACGTGTATCTGTTCTTCCGCCCTCGTCCCCACTCATCACGAGAGTGACCAGTTAGTTCCGCACTGAGAGAACCTCTGTCCCTTATCGTGTCGGGGACAATCCGAAGTTTGGAAGCAGCTGGGCTGGCCACGCCGAGTGGCCCAGAATGGCGTCTCACGCATCGCCGGTCGGAACGTGACGTGGCTGCAGTGGGAGCGAAGGGGACTCTGGCCGCATTCGGCAAAGGGACGGACGCCTTTCCCGCTGGCGGAACTATCTCGGCTCCGCTCTGCGATGCCCAGGGCAGGGCATCAGGTCGAGAGCGTCAGTGGGTGAACACTGTGGGCGAGGGCTTGATCGTGACCTTTGAACGCGGGGAGATCAAGCCGTCGCTGCCTGGACCCACGGATCAGACCCAGCGTGTCCCTGCATGGGACAGCCGGACACCGGTTGCCCACTCCCCCGATGCGGCAGGAAGCTCCTGGCACCGGAGACGTGGGCAGCCAGGAAAGCTGCACTGGAGCTGAACCAAGGCCTTGCAACTAGTGGCAGCTGGGGAAGCGTCGTGAGGCAGCCGACAGACAAACCCAGTGCTGGGACATTCAAAAACACAACTGTCGCGGCTTCTTCCTAAGTCCAGGCCACAGAGGCCGAGGCCGACGGTGGGGCGTGGGCTGCCGGAGGCTCAGGCGGCTGGATGAGGCACAAGCCAGGGTACGATGAGGATCTAGACTGGATCCTGGCTTGAAAAAAAAAAACAAATATAAAAAAGTGTCCTGCCCCAGGGGAAATGTCAATGCTGACTGGGCATTAGATGACACCCCGGGACCCCCGCAGAGCGGGCACGGAGGTCTGCAGCCACGTGGGCCCAACGGGTTCACCTCTAGGGCGTGGAGGACTCGCACGACTCCACAGAAAAAACACAAATCCGATTTTAGAGTGGGAAAAGCACCTGAATACACATTGGTCCCGAGAGGACAAGGGACTCATGGACGATGTCACTCGTCATCAGGGAAATGCAAATCGAAACCACAATGAGACCCCGCCTGACCCCGTCAGAATGGTTGTCATCGAAAAGACAAGTGCTGGTGAGAATGTGGAGAAAAGGGGGCCCACGGGCTGTGCGGGCGCAGCCACTGTGTTCGGTTAACGGTGTGGTGGTTCCCCCAAAATTAAAACGAGAACCATCGTATGACCCAGCAATGCTGATTCGGGCAAACAGCGGGAGACACAGAAAATGCTCATCTGAGAAGCTGTCTGTGTCCACGGCAGTCACCCACGATAGCCAACATGGATCAGTGGACACAGTGGCCGTGGCACACACACTCAGCGGCGTGTCACCCGTCCACAGAGAGCGGCGTCCTGCCGTCCCTGACAAGGGGGCCGCCCTCGAGGGCATTAGGCTGACAGAAGTCCGCAGGGGAAGACAAATGCTGTGGGATCTCGTTTCATGTAAACTCTTTACAGAAGGGAGAAACACGCCAAACTCACAGAAATGGAGGTCAGGCCACTTGTGGTCGCCAGAGGTGGGGGCAGGGGGGCCTGCAGGGAGGGGCCCGGAAGGTGCAAACCCCGGCACCAGGGGGACGTGATGGCCAGCATGCTGGGTGACGCGGGGGACCGTGAGGGGGGCAGGCCCAAGAGTTCCTGTCACAAAGTGGAATTTTTTCTTCTTCTCCAATTTTTTTGAGAAGAGGAAGGTGTTGATGACACTTGCGGTCCTCATTTCGCAATGCACACAAGCCAATTCATCAAGCTGGACGCCACAGACTTACACAGTGATGGGTATCAGCTGTGTCCCCAAACCGAGAGAAGAGCGAGGCCATCTGTTCGCTTCCCACAGGTCTCCTTCCTCTTTCTGGATGCAGTGGTCCCTGAGGTGGCTACACCGCTGCCCTTGGCCTTCTGTCACTTTGATACATTTCCCTTTGCCGTGAACGAGCTGGTGTTAGTTTTAATTTTCTACTGAAGATGTCAAACCAGCCCAGCTTACAGGCAGAACTCTGTCATCCAGTCCGAGCGTGCAGGAGGCCAATTGTGAGTTACGTGTCTGCAGTGAGGAGTCCTACGGGGAGTGGACGGTGTGGGTGAACACAGCGGAAGGTCCGAGGCCACCCAGCCGTAGTGGCACGTGACACCCGTGCTCCCTAGGAGGCCCTGCAGGGGGCGGATGGCCTGTGGCCTCCCGCTCACGCCCTCATTGTAGAAGCTTCCTTTGTCCCCCCAAACAGCCAGCCACGGCGGCAGCATCGTTCCCTGAACTTACGCTACGGTGACCCGCCTATTCCTGGCCTCCCGGTGACTCTGGGGGCAGCCTGGCCGGGGTGGACGGTGTCCCGCAGCGGTCCAGCAGCCACTGCCGGGTCTGGGTCCCGTGCCCCCACTCAGCACCCGGTGCAGGCTGCTTCACTGTCCGGGCCCCGTCTTCTAGAAAACGGGGGTGGCGGTGATATTTGTCCCACGGGGTTGCTGGGAGGGTTAGAGGACGTGCGCACAGTGTGCCTGCGGTGATCCGTCTAGAGTCAGAATTCCCCGGGGAGGGCGGCGCTGTCTGGATGAGATGCCTGGACCTCGGCGGGCATCTCATATAAAACATAACCGCATAAAACATGACCAGACGTCTGATGTTTTGCTTCCCAAAGCCCAAGCTCTCCCGAGGTTGCTATGGATCTCAGAAGGGCCACGCGGAGGGAACAAAGCACACCTCAGGACGACCAGGCAGGTGACCAGCGGGGAAACTGAAAAGCCGATGGCTCCTCAGCCTCCACTTTGCCCGCAGAAGCACCGCACGCGCCCGGGACCCGGGAACCAAAGAGCAAAGGGGGCATCTCCGCGGCTGATACAAAGCCAGATGGCGAGACACACGTTTTCAGGGCGGGCGGAGGGCGGTTTGCGGGCACCAGCCCCCCGGGCGGCCCCGGCAGGTGCAGGCGGCTGAGCCTCCGCGGTGAACCAGGGAAAGTCACCCCGACATCGCGGGGGCGCGTCATCCCAGGCGCCCAGACGCCGGGCACTTCCAAAGGCAAAGACTGACCTTTGTCCTGAAGCTACGGGCGACGACGCGACCACCCGTGACCCGCATGGTCAGCGACGTGCACCTTCGGTCCCTGCGTGATGTGGGCCGTGCCCCCGACGTGCCAGTTCAGGCTGTGGCCCCCTGTCGTCCGCACACCTCGGAGGGAACCTGCGGGAACGGAGAGGGGCAAGTGAAGACGAAGTCTGCGCGGCTCCATCGCAGTGGAGTTTGATTCGGGAAAGGTGGAATTACCTGACGTGGACGCCAAGCACGCACACACACACACACAGGGATGCGGTTGCTCAGGGAGCGCGCTGCCCGCGTGGGGGCGCTGTCGCCGCGCGGAGCGGCGGGGCAGCGGCGTCCAGGCCCCGCCCACCTCCCCTGAACCCGCCCCCGGGCCCGCCCCTTCCGCTCGCGAGCCTCGCCCGCCTCCGCTTCCGGCTTCCGGCCGGGCGCGCGCGGCTTCCGGTGTCATGGCGGCCTGAGCGCGGCTGCTGCTGCTGCGGCGGCGCGCCCATCCCTGCGGAGCCGGAGCCGCTGTCCCGCGGCGGGGATGTGACCGCGGGCGCTGCCGGCTGCCCGGGCGTCGCGTCGCTCCCGTGTCGCCCTGAGTCGCGCGGATGGCGGGGTCGGGCTGCGCGTGGGGCGCCGAGCCGCCGCGCTTCCTAGAGGCCTTCGGGCGGCTGTGGCAGGTGCAGAGCCGCCTGGGCAGCGGCTCGTCGGCGTCGGTGTACCGGGTGCGCTGCTGCGGCTCCCCCGGCTCGCCCCCCGGCGCGCTCAAGCAGTTCCTGCCGCCGGGCACCACCGGAGCCGCGGCCTCGGCCGCCGAGTACGGCTTCCGGAAGGAGCGGGCGGCGCTGGAGCAGCTGCAGGGACACCGGAACATCGGTGAGCGCCGCCGCCCGCCGCGCTCGCTCGCCGCCGGCGTCCCTCGTCCGCGCCCCGCTGTCACCGATGCAGGCCCTGCCCAACCCCCCACTCGGTGACGCTGTCCGGACGGCGGAGCTGGCAGTCGCTGTGCCCAGTGTCGCAGAGTAGCCGACAAATTCTGTGCTTCGGTCCTTACCCAAGCAGCCGCCCGTTAGCACCAATTGTGTCCTGTCGTGAAGGGAGGCACGTCTTGTAGGGACACTTGCATTTTTGTCATTCTAGTGAAAAAGGGAACTGTTCCAGGACTTGTGACATTAATGTTAATAACTCATATTAGCACGTTACTTGACATATGTGGCTTTGGGAGAAGTGACTCAATATTGCAGGGGTCCTTATGGAAGTGTGACACTTACACACTTGGACTGATAAATGTTTCCCTTTCTGGCGAGGATAATTGAAGAGTGATCTTTTATATTACCATTTGGGTGAAGAATTTAATGCTAGTGTTAGTTGTGTTTTTTTTTTTTTACGCTTGCTACATGGTGTGCATAACCCTGGTGTTTAAGCGGGTAATTTTTAGCAGGCCCAAGGGCTTGTTGAATCTGCAAGATTAGGTTCAAATGTCATCTTGAAAGTCTTAAGCTCCCCTTATAATATTTAGATTATAGAGTGCTATTTTGGAATGAAGAACCAGTCTTCAATTTCATTTTTGCACATTGTGACATTTGTCTGAAGGTAGTACTTAACATTTGGATTTTTACTTTTGATCATTTTTGCGTGGCACCCTAAACACGATTCACCCACCGGTGAGTGCTTGGTGGAACGATGTGAATTATTGTGCCATGTTTAATATTGTTCGTAGTCAGCTATTGAAGGTGGTTTCACCTTATTTTCTCAAAATAAGCCAGTTGCCTAAAAATCTTTTCATGGGAAAAATTAATTAAGAGGAGGCTTGCTGGCTCATCAGAGTTATCTAGGGTGTCCCACATTCGTGCCACGCAGAGTTACCTACTTCAGTAGTGACTTGCTGAGTCTGATGTTTAAAGTATTACCGTTTGTTTTTCCAGTGACTTTATATGGAGTCTTTACCATCCACTTCTCTCCAAACGTGCCGTCACGCTGTCTGTTGCTTGAACTCCTGGACGTCAGCGTGTCGGAGCTGCTCATGTATTCCAGCCACCAGGGTTGCTCCATGTGGATGATACAGCACTGCGCCAGAGACGTGCTGGAGGCCCTTGCCTTTCTTCACCACGAGGGCTACGTGCACGCGGACCTCAAACCACGTAACATACTGTGGAGTGCAGAGAACGAATGCTTTAAACTCATCGACTTTGGACTCAGCTTCAAAGAAGGCAATCAGGTAAGAAACGGTCTAAGCCCGAAATACTTAAAAGCAGAAGCGGCTTAGTAGAGGCTTAAGAGATGTTTCTGCCTACAATACAGAAGCCCCTGCAGATGAAGCAGTAAAAGGAATGTCAGTGCCACCATGTGAAAGGGACATGCTTTTCGGTCAGGTCAGGGAACTGTGAAGTACAGGAGAGCTCGGGGACTATTAGGAGTACGCCACCTCCATGGAACGCTTTTGTATTCTTCGAGCATTTGGTCACTTGCTGAATTACTGTTCTGGTGTCTTTAGTGTTGGGGCTCATAGGAAAACACGTGTGTCATTTCTGGCAAACATGTCCCTCGGTTTGTCAGCTCTTTGCACGGGGTCTTTATTCATCCGCAGTGCTGTTCGTGGTAACTACACCGTGGAGTTAGGTGGAAACTGAACAGCTTCCTGCCGGTTGTAACATTTGCTCATCTTCTTTAGGATGTGAAGTACATTCAGACAGACGGGTATCGGGCTCCGGAAGCAGAACTGCAGAACTGCTTGGCCCAGGCTGGCCTGCAGAGTGACACGGAATGTACCTCAGCGGTGGATCTGTGGAGCCTAGGAATCATTTTACTGGAAATGTTCTCAGGAATGAAACTGAAACACACAGTCAGATCTCAGGAATGGAAGGTAACTTGCCCCAGGGTCAGCGCCCTTGGCTCACGGCGGTTCTCGTTGAGGCGTCTGCTCCGTCTCCTCCGTGCCCCTCATCCTGCGTTACAGCCCCTCACCGGCCACGCACGCCCAGGGCCGCAGACGCGAGTGAGTGTCGCAGGCGCACTGTTCCTCGCCCGAGGCCTGGCACGGATAGGCTTGATAAAACGTTTGAACGTCTTCTCCCAAAGAAGCAGGAGCGATTTCTTTGGTTTAGTAACTTAGTTTTATTACCTTCTAAAATAATGCAACAGTCTAAGTTAAGTGGTCTTCTTTACGTAGTATCTTACAGTTCATGCTTTAGACTTAGGGGATTTTAACGCACGTCATCAGATTCTCCCAGCAGCCCTGTGAAGATGGGGAGGGTGGGCGGTGGCTGTCCTGTTACAGTGAACGCCCGGAGGCGCAGACCTGTGAACCGCGGGTGCTGAGGGCAGAGAAAGGTCCCTCTTCTCCGGAGGCGGCCACTCTGTGTGC
Source organism: Macroglossus sobrinus (assembly GCA_004027375.1). Lineage (NCBI taxonomy): Eukaryota > Metazoa > Chordata > Mammalia > Chiroptera > Pteropodidae > Macroglossus > Macroglossus sobrinus. The sequence goes on along the minus strand of PVKZ01004232.1, from coordinate 59,339 downwards.
CCCCCCCCTCCGGCTGAGGCCCTGCGGCTCAGGGGAGCGTGTGTTCCGGCGCACTTTGCTTACCGGACAGCTAGTGCCACGCCTGGTACTCAGCAGGCACTGCTGAGTCAGGTGACCACAGGGATGCTTCTCTCTCCAGGCAAACAGCTCTGCTATTATCGACCACATATTCGCCAGTAAAGCAGTGGTGAATGCCGCGATTCCCGCCTATCACCTAAGAGACCTTATCAAAAGGTACTGTGCGTGCGCCTTGCCCTTTGCCCTTTGCGGTTTTCCTTTCTTGCTGCCTGGGTTTATGTTACTGTTGCTGGTTGGCTTGAACCCGTGGAAGTTTGCTCCCTTAGAAGTAAAAATCTTACTTTAGATCTTCTGTGAGAAGTGCGATCAAGGCATTTTACTAAATTTTGTTCAGAGGGATGCTCTTTTGTTCGTGGTGAACGCCAGGTGTCAGGCTCTTGTTGGGCTCTTCGTGGCTGCTATGTGCTCTGGGGAAGGTGGGGGATGGGCCGCTGCGTCTTGGCCTCTGCCGCTCTGGCAGGTCTGTAGACTTGATCCAGAATAGGTCTCTCAAGAGAGTATTAATGAACTAACGACTAAGTTTGCTTTGGACCACCAAAAAAAAAAGATGTTTAAAATGAGGTAGTTGAAAAGTCGGGATAGAAACAATGTTTCTGATTTCTGAGTAGATCCAATCACAGCTGCCAGTTTGAAAACTCAGGACAGAAACAATGTTTCCGGTTTCTGAGTTGATCCAATCACAATTGATGTTTTAAAAAATAAATAACGTGTGTAATCAGAGAGATGATTTTTCCCGTTTCTGGCGTGGGCCAGAAGTGAAGAAGATGGGGTATACTGCAAAAGGCTGGGTCTCTTGAGCAAGTCGGAGTGCTGTCGTTTCTCTGGCATGTTGGCCCGATAAATCCTCTACTTAGTTTTTTGTTTTGTGTTTTTACTTTGTATTTTGTATAATTAGAGATTCACGGGGACTTAAAAATGTCGCAGAGAGGTCTGTCCTTCCCCAGGTCCATAACATCTGAGAAACCGCCCGCCCTGCTTCCCCCCCCCCCCCCCCCCCCCCCCCCCCCGGCATGCCCGTCTATTCTGGGTGGTTCTTTTCTCTGGTTCATCAGAGCGACCTGCTTTTCTGTGCGTCCTTGCACAGAGGCGCCGAGACGGAGCAAGCGTCACCGCTGCTGGCGCTTGTCCCGAGCCTCTGGTATTTCGGCATTTATTGGGGTTTTCTAATTTTGTAGTAGATGCTGTCCGCGGGTTTTTGTTTTGCTGTCAAGTCGCTCTATTTCGACAGGATTCAAAAGTCAAGTCACTGCTGTCTCTGTCTTTTTAATTGGATGGATTATCTAGGGTTTTTTTTCACCTAATATTATGAAATGTGGATCACTTTCTCACGTATTTATCAGTCAAAAATATTTTGAGTTAAAATATATGTACTAGGTACGGATCATGGTTTATCGACCCGTTTGCTCATAAATAGCATTTACATTTTTTGTAGCTGAACGGCTCAGTAAGTCAGAAACGTAACTCATGCTGCGATGGACACTTAGTTTCATCGTCTTTAATGGTCACGTTTCCGAAAGACTGGCCGGGGCAGTGAGGCGCTCTCTTTGTGGTTTAGCATGCTGCACGACGACCCGGGCCGACGCATCCCCGCCGAGATGGCGCTGTGCAGCCCCTTCTTCAGCATCCCGTTCGGTAAGTTGTTCACTGGACGGTCCGACGGGACAGCAGAACCGCGGGGCGTCCCAGGCTCCTCCACCCGGGCGCCCACAGCCTCGGGGCCGACCCCTGACCGCGTGCTCTGTGCCGCCAGCCCCCCACCTCGAGGACCTGGTGATGCTCCCCACCCCCGTGCTCCGGCTGCTCAACGTGCTGGACGGCGACTACCTGGAGAACGAGGAGGAGTACGAAGGTCAGTGCTGCGGCGTCGGGGGCCTGGAGCGGACGCGCCGCTCGGTGTCCCGCTTCCGGGAGTGTGCGGAGAGCGCGCCGGCCGCGTGGGTTCCGGACCCTCGGCGTCTGGCCCCTGCCATGGACGTGCCGTCGGGGAGAGCTGGCGAGGCAGCTGGAGCGCAGAGCCCTGGGGCCGGGCTGCCGAGCGCGTTCGGAGTGGCCCCGGGGCCAGCAGCAGTGGCGGCCGCGCCAGAGGGCCTGGCGGCCGGCCGGGGCCCTGCTCGGCTGCTCGCCGCAGGAGCCGGTCCAGCTCGGAGGGGGCGTCAGACTCAGGCTTGCGGTTCAGGACGGGCCTCGGGAGGCCGAGTGGTGCGTGGCCTGACTGGGACCAGCCTTAGAAACGCCTGCCGAGTGCTGACGCTTTCCCGTGGACAGTCGCACAGCTAGCGACAAGGCCGCCTTCACGGCGGCCCCTCCTACGTGTCCGTCACCCCAAGCCCCTGAGCTCTGTGTGGCGTCCGACAGATGAAACGGACGCTGTTTCTTTGGGTCTGTGACAGTTGCATCTTCAGCCTCCACTTTCCAGGACGCCGCTTACCTGAGAGTAACGAAGAGCGATAAGACGCGTCCACACTCCCCCAGGGCAGGGGTGTTGGTCGAGGCAAGGAGGTCGGGGACAGTTTAATCGCTCAGCAGGAGGGGTCGTGTTAGAAAAGTGATTGACCGTTCCTAGATTAAAACATTGCACAACTGTAGAAACAAGTAAAAAAACTACATGACAACGTTGGAAGATCGTAAGGACAGTGTTGACAAAAGCGGGGTTGGGATGCTTACGAAGCTGTGCGTGGCCGCACCGCCTGTGCCAGCTTATGACGTGTGGGAGGGCCCGGAGAAGCTGGCAGGGACCGCCGCCTTCAGAGCGGTGGACCCTGGGGAGTGCGAGCAGGGCTCTTTTTAAATTTTATTTTATTTTTTCGATTTTGAATTTTAACTCATTTGGACACATTAGCTATTCAAAATACTGAATTTAAAATAAAAAAAAATATTAAACGTTGGATTTATATTAAGTCTAATTTTAGAAGCTATAGAAAATGATGCTGTTACTTAGATGAGGATTTCTGGATTCTTCGACGATTAATCGTTTTGAATAACGGAGGCGCCCTGGTGGTTACTGTGTGTGTTCTGACACCCAGATGTCGTCGAAGACGTGAAGGAGGAGTGTCAGAAGTACGGGCCCGTGGTGTCCCTGCTCGTGCCCAAGGAGAACCCCGGCAGGGGGCAGGTAGGCTCCGATGCCAGAGCCGCCCGGGGCTCATTCCGGTTCCGCGGGCTGTGGGGAGGGGCGCCCAGAAACGTCCTACTGCGGACGAAGTTTTCATCGTGGACGTTTTTCTTTTCTTTTCACTTTTTCCCAAGAGTTCTATGATGCGCATGCATTTTTCTTTATCATTTAGCATTTATGTTTTAAAAAAGTATTGTTCTGCTCTTGAGCCTTTGTGAATAGTGACACCAGCTGAATCCTAGCTGATGGGGGTCAGGTTCAGCTACAGAAATGTTTTGGCCTGATTTCTTCTGATTAGGTAGAGCAGGAAAGCTGTTTGGTTATGTTCTGATGACGATGGAATCATGGGGTGATTCGAAGGAGGGCCGCACTGCACTGGCCCTGCGGCCTGAGCCCCAGGCCCGGCGTGGGCCGTTGTGTGACCCGTGTCTTAGCTTGTTCCCCTGTAAAACGTACGGGCTAAAACTGGGCTCCCAGGCTTTTCTGAGACGTTTTCCGACCTGTGGGGCCGGCGTTTGGCAGTGATCAGAATCGGGGTGGGAAAGCGGGGGGCAGCTTCGCTGTGCTCACGGCGACCTCACGGCCCTCGACCTGCCCGCACACCCTCTGATACCGCCGCACCTCCAGCCGCCGCACTCGCCCCGACGGTCGCTGCCCGGCCACCAGGCCTCGCCCAGCACCCCAGGGCTCCCGGTCGCTTCAGCCCACGTCCCTGCTCAGGGAGCCTCGCCAACAGCGTCCCTGTCCCGTTTCCGAGCTGCCCTCGGCTGCCTCGGGCTCTGCTCGGCACCCCGGGCGGCCTCGGGGGAGCCGGGTGCTGTCGCCCAGCGTGCTCTTGCTGGGCTTCCGGAACTGACTGAGCTTCACGGGCGTGTTCTGCGCCCTGCTGCCCCATACTGCCATCCTGGCAGCAGCACGGACGCCCCGAGACCCAGCCCGCTGAGGGGCAGGGCCGCTCTGGACGGCCTGCTGCCCGCGAAGCCACCTCACTCTCTGTCCCCACACAGGTCTTTGTGGAGTACGCGAACGCCGGCGACTCCAAAGCTGCACAGAGGCTGCTGACGGGCCGGCTGTTCGACGGGAAGTTCGTGGTGGCCACCTTCTACCCGCTGAGCGCCTACAGGCGGGGCTACCTGTACCAGACCCTGCTGTGAGCCCGCGCCGCGCCCCGTCCCCGCCGCCTCCGGGGACGCTCCGCACGGACGGCCTTGTACAGTTCCTTCGGCCCGCGGACGCCGCTCAGGCCAGCGGCGCTGCGCCCCGGTGGGGGGCAGACGGCAGGTGTCCGTGTGCTCACGACGCGGGGGGCGCGTCCCGGGCCCTGTGCCTCCCATTCCGGTGTCGTGCTCTTCCCCACGGGCACCGGGCGGGCGCTGTCCGGCGTCGTCCACCGTGTCCTCCACCCCGAGTCGTGGCGTGTAAAAGGAGTACTGTAGCCCCGATTCCCTTCACGGAAACTGCAGTGAGCCCCTCTCTCTCCCTCCCCCTCTCTCTCTCTCTCTCTCTCTCTCTCTCTCTCTCTCTCTCTCTTTTACTTAAGGCTTTTAAAGTAGGAAGCTGATGCTTGATCTTGCACAATTTTTACGTCTGTATGTCTGCTCCAGTGAGTGGCAGGTGTGACGGAACGCTTGGATCGGTGTACTTCCAGGGACTCGGGGTGGTTACCCGCCCCGCGTCCCCCCACGTCCCGCCTGTGAGGTGCAGGGCGTGCGTCTTCTGAGCGTGGTCTGTCCCGGAGAGTGCAGAGAGAACGCATTCCCGAGCCGAGGGCGAGCCAGTCTGGACGCAGGGGGAGGGGAGGTGGGGGCGTCCCGCTGGCTGATTGGCCCGTTCGGCCGCCCGCTCCAGGCCCCGTGTGGGCTCGTCCCGCACTGAGCCTCCCGGGACCTCGCGAGCCCCCCGAGGTGCTGTGTTACCGTGAAGGGAGGAGGAAGAACAGGCAAGGGGTGGGGGGCCGGGCTTCTTCCGTTCCCGCCCCCTCCCTCCCGCACCCCTGCCCGCCTCGCCCGTGTCCTTCGCGGGAGAGACGCTGCGGGCGGGTGAGCCCCGCGCCTGGCTCTCGAAGGCGGCGTTAAGAGAAGTGTAGCTGGGATGAGGTGCGAGTGGAAAGGAAGGAAAACGCGTGGAGAATTCTTTACCCTGCCGTGTCCCTGAGCGCACAGGTGAGCCTGGGTCACTGTCACAGCGAGCGTGGCTCCTCCCGCTTCACGGTGGAGTGTCCTTAAAGATTCAAAACTTAGGTCTCCACAAAGCACTGATCGTAGGGAATGTTGGATACCAGTTATAAACTGTTCCTGGTTTCCTTACTTAGATGAAACTTCTATTTATTTATTTTTTTCCTAAAGGAGAAGTCTTCTCTAGCTTTCCCTGCTGGAAGCCTCATCGCGTAATCTGGCCTGTGTGTGCCACGCGGGGTCCGAGAGCCCGAACAGAAACCTAGTGTTGGAAGATGGGTTATTTCATCCTATTTAACACTCAGCACTTGATGTTTTAGTTACTTACAGGTGTCATTACTTAGGGCTCTCCCTTAATCTTTGTCAGGGAGCCAAGTCCGACAAGGAGGCTGGGTCATCGCCAGAAGGCCTGTGATGTGGTCCCCGGGGAATCCATGTAGGAAGCTTCTAGTGCGTGCTCTTAAAAGGAAGAACTATTATTTTTCACGTTGGCCCTTGCAGAGCTTGATTAGCTAGTTCGTGTCCACGTAAAAGTTTGAAGACGGTGCCCGGTGTGGTGGAGAAGAAGCTGCCCACAGCCCGTCCCGGGCAGCGGCTTCCGCGGGGCCGGGAGGCGGCCTGGCTGCGTGGTGCGCGCGTCTCCGTGCGTTCAGACCGCACGCAGTGTGCACGGTGGATTCCTGTGCGGGAGACGCTGGCGGGGCGCAGGGGGCGCAGGCAGTGACCGCGGAGCCTCGGGCCGCGAGCTGGGTTTGCAGCCGCGGTCGCACGGAGGTGCCTCCCGTGTTGCCAGCCGCTTCGTCGTCTGGCTCTTACCTGTTACTACCAAAGATGGGACATCACAGAGAACCCCCCTTCTCAGATCGACCTGGATCCCTCAAACCCGAACCAAATACTATCGAGAGGTGCAATTTTCATGGTTCTTTAGGGTGAACACACACAGAGGTTAAGAGTCTTTGACGTTATTAAGAACGAGACATTTTCTTTAACCCTTTCCCTTTTGGGCAGATTTTATCTCAGGTAGGCCTTTTCCTGCGTCGATACGTGCGCTTCCTCCCCTCCCGCTCTGCGTTGTTCCGCGGTGTCGTGCGGCCTTGCCCGGGAGAGGGCCCGGGAGAGGCGTGGGAGACTGTGGCACACGGGGCGTTTGCAGAGCCGCTCGCACACGGTGGCCGGGCGGCCCCTCGAGGCGCTGAGGCCGTGTGCCGGGGCAGCAGACACGGGCTAGCGCTCGCTGAGGGGGTGCCCGCCTCGTCCAGAGGGCACCGTGGACGCCCCCTCGGGGCTGCAGCATTGGCACTGGGCGCCCCGCGTGGCCGCCCCTCGCTAGAGAAACCCCCTCTCTGCTCCCGTGAGCCAGGGCCGCGGCTGCCTCGGGACGAGGGTGCCACCCGGCTTCGCTCACCCTGCCCCTGGCGCCCCTGGCTCCCCTGGCTCCCGCACCGGCGCCCGCGGCTGGCGCCGAGTCTTTGAAGGGCGAGCCAGCCCCCTCCTGGGCGGGTCTCGCTGAGTCCATCTCAGCCAGAGGGAGGAAGGTGGAGAGGGACGGGTCCGCGGCTCGTGTCCGTGGCACGCGCGTGGCTTGCACTTGGGAAGGGCCCAGGTCCTCTGCCGGAATGAGCGACGCGCCCAGACGCCGGCTCCGGCTCGCCTGACCGTTCACCGGACGCGGCCGCCGACACCGGCTCCGCGTTCTCCTTGGGCCTTGTTTGCTGACCCCAGCCGCTGAGGCCCGGCCCCCCGGCCCGTTTCCCTGTCCCCCCATCTCCCTGTCCCCCCGTCCCCCGTCCGCTGTCAGCCATGCTCGGCAGCATGGCGCGCCCTTTTCCACAGTGTAGCGAGAACCAGCACCGTGGCCAGGTGAGGCGTGAGGGGCACGGTGCAGGGGTGCATGCGGGGTGGCTTTGCTCAGGTTAGGGTGCCGGCGGGGTCACATGACACAGGTGTGGCTGAGCGGATGTCAGCGGTCTAAGCCAGTGCCTTGTGTTTCGTGAAAAACAGTAAAGCTCTTTGGGGGGACAGCGCCCCAAATGCCGATAATTATAGCATCTCTGCCTTTTCCTTGGAGTAACTTCTGGGTTGGGTCACACGGTATAAAAGTCCAAAACTTCCTTGGTTTACCTGAGTGCGTCCGTGTGTCCATGTGTGTCTGTGTGTGTGACTGTTTACACTTACCCCAACACGGCATCTGATGTGCGGGGGGGCGGGAGTCCCCTGGTGGAGCCTGGTCCCTCCCGGGTCCGGCCCCACGTCCGGCTCCTGCTTCCGGTCCCGTCAGCCTGTGACAGTTCGCGTCCTGTCAAGCCTTGCGTCACGATCCGCTCAGGTGCTCAGGGAGCCCCCTCCGCTGGCGCCGGTCTGTCCACGTTGGCGTGACCGCCCGCGCGCTCGGCGGGCGGACGGCCTGAGTGTCTGCCACGCGGCGCTCGGCCGGGGCGGCCGCGTGCAGGGTGCGTGACAGGGACAGCACCTGAGCCCCTGGAGAACCCAGAGTTCTAAAGGTTTTGCTTTGCTTTGTTTTGACTTCTTTTTACCCGATACCACAGAGTACATCATGTTTGCTGTCTCAGCCCCACCCCCACGTTCTCTGTTCTCACTGATGTTTGAAACGCGTGATGGCCAGTGGAGTCACACGGTGGCGTGCAGGTGACCAGAACTACGGGTGTTTAGGAAGGAGGTGAAACAGTCTTAACTATTTTTGCTGCAATTGTACAGGAGACACGGGCTGTAGGAAGTACAGACCGCAGAGCACTTAGGAGGTTCTGTGTTTTCTCGGTGGCCGGGAGTGGCCGTCGGGGTGTGAGATGCGTCGCTTGCCCAGCCTTGTCGCCCCCGAGATGCGTCCCGTCTCCCACAGCTCAGCACTTCGTCGTCCCGTCCAGCTTCCCTGACAGCTGGGGTTTGAGGTTTGCTCTCTCTCTGCTCTTCAGCGTTGTCGTAATCATGGCACTTGTGTCGGTGGCACCGGGCCAGGGTTTATGGGAAACTTGTCCAGTGACTGCCCGGCTGTCATGTCCCATTAAGCGGAGCAGCCGTCACAGCGTCCCCAAGAAGAGTGACGGCCTTTTCGAAGGCTCTGCATGTTTTGTGACCTGGGTCTGTAGTCGTTTAATTTAAAGGCAAGAAGAAGGGTTCTGTCTCGTGTTCCTTCCGTGACCAGGAACCCTTGCGCAGGAAAGAGCTCGTGGTGTTACGCTGCTTTATGTCATGGAAGTAAGTCACATTCTGGGGGGAAAAGGAGAAATCCAAACTGGAATCGTTCATTCTTTTGTGTCTTTTTTGAGAAACCTTGTGTGAACGTCGGAGCTACTTGTCCCAGGAGAACCCTCTGCAGTCACTTGCCACCCCAGGCTGACGTGGCGCTTTCTCCTGGGGCCTCCCCTTAGCCGTGGACGTGGGGCGGTGGGGGTGCGTGTGCGGCGTGCACACCTGCGCCCCGACCCCTGCAGCTGCGGGGCGTCCCCGTGGCTGCGGGTTTTACCAGCACGGCAGGCAGGGGGCTGCCCGGCGTGACAGCGAGGGGGGACAGTCCGGGATCAAAGCTGGGCGGCCGGGGGAGAGGGGCGCCCTTGCTGGTTTCGTCACCTTCCGCGCAGTTTGTCATCCAGAAGGGGTTATATTTTTAAGTCCAGTTTTGGTGCCTGTAGCGTAGAAACTTTGCTTTTCCTACACATTCCTCATAACTGTTTACCTAGAACATTGTTTTACGAGTGAACGGAACCAAATTAAATATCTGTATTCACCTTGGCCTGATTTTTCAAAATAAATGTTTGGACTCCGGCTTCGGTGTGTTGGTGTACGTCAGCGCTCGTGCACGTCAAGATGAGAGCGCCCGGGGCCGGCTGTCCCGCGTGTCCCTTTGCCCTTGGGCCCGGCAGTGGCCTCGGCGCCCCAGCTGCACGGCTGCAGCTGGCACCCGCGGAGGCGAGCAGTGTCTGTGTGGCACGGCGGGGGGAGGCCGAGCCACGTCTGAGGAGAAGCCCCCGCGGGCTCGGGCGCTGCCCGTCTGCGGGATCTGCTCCTCCCCTCTCAGTTCTGATCTGGACAGTCTCACTCGGCATTCCTCCGCAGGCCCTCCGCAGCGTCCCTTCTGGGGCGGGAGGGCCTCTTCCCCAGAGTGGCCGTCTTTGCTGCCCTGACCACGCACGGGACCCGGCCGTGACCGGAAGATGTTCGCAGCGCGGCTTCCTGCAGCAGCGCCGGGCGGGGGACGTGAGCGTTCAGAGCTGCCGCCGCTCCCCTCGGGGACCTGCGGTCGCCGTGTATGCTCAGCGGGGTTGGCCAGAAAAGCGCGGCTGCTCCCTCAGACCAGGGCCAGGCGCGAGGCGTCCCCTCGCCCGCGGGCTGCCTCGCCCCAGAGCCACGGGAGCGTCCCGTGGTGGCGCGGCCATGTGGCTGCCGGTGCTGGCAGTGGCACGTGGTCACGGCGCTCCGTGGCGCTCGGTCGTCTGTTCTCAGTGACGTCCTACTGTGTGCGAGTCGTTTCTCGGTGACTCAGTGGCGCTGTACGCGCAGCTGTGGGTCGGTACCAACAAGCCCTTTTCTCGGATTCCTGGACCTGACTCGTGCTCGAGTCTGGCAAAATGGTTCATCTTCCCGAGTAGCAGAGAACTTTTCATCTTCCACTTCCCTCTGCACCGAAGAAGTGCGGACGCTGCGCTTCGGTCGACTGTATCGTGTCTGGTGTTTGCTGAAAACTTCCTGTAAACACCGTTGCCTTGTTCAGTTTGCTGTGAACTGACAACATGCGATGCACTGATGATTCGCCTCCTGCTGTGTGTGTGATGAGGGTGATAAAATAAAGCTTCAAACGAAAGGAGTGGCTTTTCATTCCCGCTCCGTCTGCGCGGGTTCCGGTCGAGGTGACAGGGAGGTTGACGTCCTTTGGCGGGCCACGTGGCCCTGAAGGTCGGGAGGTGGGGTTCTCGCTTCTCCTGCTGGCGTCCGAGCAGCCCGGACCCACGTGACCGTGTCCACAGGACGGGGTTAGACTCGCCAAGCAGGTTCTCGTTCAAAACAGGAGGCGTTTTGGGTCACTTGTAGTTCTCCGCGTTATTCTGCGGTTTTTAATGCCTGGGCGAGCGGGCCGGGCGAGCGCACGGCAGAGTCGCCGCAGGTAGGTGCTGGACCCTTCGCAGAAGCCCGTGTTCCCACGGTGCGTGTTACAAACCACACATGTGTCTGCGTGTGCGCTTCAGTGTCCTCCTGTGAAATAAAAATGACAGGTCACTGCAAAGCAGAGTGATCACGGACGGGGGTGTGTTTATACACCGGCCGAATCCGGTGTCACCCCGCGCTGGGGACAGCCGGACGCAGGGCTCTGCGCCCAGGGCCTCACACTGACCCGTGCGCGGGACGCCAGGCACACAGCGGCGCAGTGCGTCATGTGTCACACGGGACTCACTCCTGTGGCAGGAGTAGGGGACGCGGCAGCTGTGGGAGGGGGTGCACATCGGAGCTGGGGCTGCATCTCAGGTGAGAACCAGCGCTCACCGGGGGCTCGGTCCTGCTCGGCGGGCCGTGGAGGGTCTGTCGGGGACAGCCACGCCACCACGCGTGCTTCTGCGTCCAGCTGTGCGCCAGACCACCTGTGCCGGGTCGGGGTGCGGAGGGGTGGGCGGGCGCGGGCCGTCCCCGGGGTGCGGCTGCAGCATGCGAGCGCCCCTGGGAGTCGGGGCTGGCGCTGCAGAGCGCAGTGTGTCCCTTGTGATTTCACAAATGCTAACGCGTCACTGAGTGTGTTTTTTCCTTAGACAAGCTGCTGGCTGGACTGCGGGTCGTGTCCCCTGCGTCACCCGCGTGCGCCCGACCAGTAGCGTCGGAGGAGAAGGTAGCCTCTCGCTGGGGTTGCCCTGAAAACTTAATGCGTATTCTTGCTAACAAAGACCAGACCCACACAGATTTTTAAAAATTCTCCCTGTAATCACGTCTTTTCTTATCAATTCCGTGCACAAAGAAAATCTGGGAAAAACTGCACATATCCTTCCTGTCGTTCTGTGTCAGTGAGTGTGGGCTGGGAGGGGCAGAGGAGTGGCCAGCGCTAATGGCGTCAGCCTCAGGGCGCGACCTTTAAGAAGACGCCTTGATGGAATGTCTGACTTTAAGAAAAAAAAGACAGCACGGAGGATCCAAAGACCCGTCACGATTGACAAATGTCCTGGTGATCATTTAATAAACAAATAACTTCTGTCACACAGAGTTCCACGACGAATGATGCCTAGCCCAAGTTCGGGCGTCATCCCAGACAGAACCCCAGCCACCCCGGCTTCCTTGGTGTGTCAGGGTTTGACTCAGAGCTAAGCCGAGGTCGGTCCCCGCTCCCCTGGAAACTCAGTCGCTGCCTGAACGGCACGTTCCAGAAGCAGGTGACAGGGCAGCAGGGTGGCCACGGGCGGCTGGCTTCTCCTGAAAAGAAACGGAGGACAGCGTGAATGTCCTCGCTCGCTGGAGCAGGGGCTGTGGGATCCGCAGGTGGGGGTGTCTGCCGGCCCGTCGTCGTCGTTGTCGGGTTAACGGTGCTGTGCTCAGACTTAGTCACAGGGGCTGCTTCTCGACCTCTGAAATGAGGCGGGCATGGGTCCCGCTCCGGGGCGTGTCCGGTAGATCCTGCCCCCCCACTCCGCCCCCACTACCCCCAGCCACCGCCTCCGTGATGCGCCCGGCCGGGGGGCCGGAGCCCCGGGCAGCCCCCAGGCCTCCGTGTGCCTGCTCAGCGCTCGGAGGGAGTGCCCCGCGGCCTCTGGCTGGCCGGCATCACCGCCTCTGTGCCTGGGGACCGTCCCTGAGTGAGGACCATCACTGAGTCAGCTGAGGCCGAGTGAACTCAGGCGCCGAGGCACCGCCCGAGACGGCCGCCCAGTGGCTGGCTGGCGGGTGAGTCACATCGTGGGGAGGCGTGTCACCGGAGCCCTCACGCAGCCCTCACACAGCCCGTGGTGTGAAACGAACTGTGATTTCTGGAGTTTTCCATTTACTGTTCCTGGCAGCAGGTGACCGAGACCGTGGAGATGGAAGCCGCGGATCTGGGGGAGACGGCTGTGTCGTCAGTTCTGGGGGTGCTGCACTCTGAGAACAACATCCCGAAAGGGTGTTTTCCTTATTTCACAATATTTCGAAACACGCCCTGAGCTCCAGGAAGTTTGGGGTGTGGGAGGGGCGGCGAGCCGTTAGCTCAGCCGGCCCCTGGGAGAGGGAGGGCCCCGTGTCGGCCCCCGCAAACAGTGACCTCAGGGGCGCTCAGGCCTGGCCTTGCGCCGAGCCCCGAGGGCAGCAGACGGGGGACTGTGTGCTCCGGGAAGTGACGAGTTCGGTGACGTACTTGAGGCCCTCACGTCCAGGACAGTGACAGGGACTCTGAGTGGCCTCGCCAACACCGCTCGCTGGTGGTGACACTCAGGAGCGCGTGGGCAAGCTGGCACGCTCTGGGCACACAGCCAGGAGCAGCGAGCACGCCCTTTTGGATGTGAAGTGACACACCTATTATCCAGATTAGCGAATAATTTTCACTTCGGCAAATTCACAGAAAGGCATCCAAGAGGGGACAGAAACCCCTGAAATCCCGTCGTCGCTAAGGGCACGGCGAGGCCTGTCACATGCCCTCCGTGGTCTCCAGGTTCGCGGGCGGCCGTGGCCCCCGCGCCCCAGCTGGGGGTGCCACGGTGACATTGCTCTCCAGCAGGGACCCCCCCCCCATCTCCCATTTTCCCCCCCTTCTCCTTTTTTTGTGTGCTCGGCTAATGTCACTGAACAGCCCCGAGTGCCAGCCCCGTGTGCCAGGCCCGTCCTAGTTCCCCTCCAGCTGCCAGGCATGTGGCATCGCTGTCCCGACTTCGTAGATGCGGAGAGTGAAGCTCGGGCAGCTGGGGTGGTGGCTCCCCATCTCACAGCGCTTGTCCCGTCTCGTGGGTTCGTCCACGTTACAGGACACGGTCATCACTCTGGTGGCCATCCCCGTCCCGGCGCCTCAGAGGTCACCGCTGGTGCAGTGCCACCTCCAGCTGTGGCTGCCTTCCAGCCCCTCCCCGAGCACCGGTTCCCGGGGTCGTACCGTGAGGCGGTGGGAGGTGGCAAAGGCGATGGCGCAGCTGGGGAGACAGCCCGCTCTACGAGACCAAGGAGCGGAGACGCTGTCCCTCACCCCGTGACTCTCGCCAGCGTGGCAGCCCGTCCTGTGGGGAGCTCTCCCCACCAAGCTGAAATCCTGGCAGCCCCCGCGGCACGGCGGCCATCAGCTGGAAGCAGGAGCCCCGTCCGCCTTCACTTGGCTCTGGAAAGTCCCTGCGGACAGACCCTGGTCACTGCGCTGCCCGTCACAGGCCTGGCCCCGGACAGCCCAGCAACCACACACCGAACACACACCTCTCTGTTCTCCCCTGGGCGCTGACAACGGCCACTCTGACCTCGGGACAGAGCAGGCCGACCCCAGCCCCGGCACGTGAGCGCCACGAGCCTCGCGTCCCCGCGCCTGCGCCCCGTCTTCCTCACTGTTTCCAGCCAGAGGCTGACACTCAGAGAAGCACTTCTGCCATCATTCCTGTCCCCGGGTGGGGGGCGGGGCAGGCTGGCACCGTGAACAGCTCTGCTGGCAGCATCTACAGCTGCCAGGTGACGATGTGGCATTCTGACTGAGCGCCAGCGGGCACAGGCCTGGGATGGGCGAACTGCTCGGTCGGCTGCCACAGCCCCGTCCCTTCCCCCACAGCTGCGTCTCCGTGGCTTCAGGACGCACCCTCGTGTTGGGGCCCACAGCGAAGACTCCCACCATCAGCGGCGTTCGGTCATTTTTTATCCGGTTTCCACCTTGCAGGGACGTCTCCACAGGAGAAGGGCATTCCACACGCCCTTTACTCATTGCTAATGTTTCCCCCCAGATATACACATCTCTCCCGCACACACACACAGCTGCGTCTGCTTCTGAATCCAGGTGGAGAACCGCGGGCTCATGCTGTGACTGCAGCTGCGATGCGCCAGGCCACAGGGGACGCGAGCCTGTCCCCTGGCGTGTCTGCAGCTTCCTCCCCGGCGGCCGGCCACCTCTCCCCCCGATCCTGGACCCATTCGGTCATAGACTCATTACATTTTTACTGCACCCATGCGAAGCAGGTGGGTTTAGAGGCTAAATGACACACAGCCTGTAAGGGTTGAACTGTGACTTTGAGTCTGAGTCTCCCAGTTTGGATTTGTCTAAGCCCTCATATGTTTCTTGGCCAAGGAGTGGCAGTGCAGGAGAGTCACCATCGGTATAGTTTCAGAAAGCAGCTGTCTTGGACTGGCTTAAAGGTCACAGCGCTGTGTGGGTGATTCTGCAATTGAAAAGGCCTGTTGCTCTCAGGAAAGGCACCTGGATGCCTGATTCTTGATGTGCTGTGTTAAATCTAACTGGGTTTCAGCACACGAGACTTCTTGCAAAACTGTGCAAAGTGCAACACAGCCTTACACGTAAACGCAGCTTCTGAGGGCAGAGTCCGGAGCGTGCACCTGCGCACAAGGATCTACCGCCCGCCCGACGGTGCACGGTAGGCGGTTATAAACACGGCCTGCAGGGGCCGTGGGGGGTCGCCCAGGCCTCCACGTCTGCGCGCCGCAGGGAGGCCCAGGGATGTGAGGTCCACAGTCGCGGAGCTGACCCCCGGTGGGCTCGCCCACCGGCGCGCTCTCCCTGCCTCGGTTTACCCAATCCCCGTGCTTGCAGGTCCTGTCCTCCTTCGTGCCTGTTTGTGCAAAAGCCTACGTGCCTGGCCTCACCTCTGGGGACCTAAAACAGCACGAAACAGACAGGCAGCGGGGGCCTGCGGGGCGCCCGGCGGACTGCAGCCGAGAAAGAGGTCAGCGCGCAGGAATCTGCGCGGAGAAAACCGCGCGTCTTTCGCAATCGCTGCCCAGGGGTCCGACATCCGCCCGCGGGGCCGCGGCCCCCTTCTGGACGGATGCGAGCGCCGCGGGCCACCGGGACCACCGGGACCACCGGAACCCGCGGGCCACCCGGGCGGCGGGCGCGGCGGCGCAGGGGGCGGGGCCCGGCACGTGGGCGGAACCCGGGCAGCGGCGCAGGGGGCGGGGCCTAGGCACGTGGGCGGAACCCGGGCCGCGGCGCAGGGGGCGGGGCCCGCGCTGACGGCCGCCCAGCAGCGCCGCCATTGGCCTGGAGGCGGAGTGACGCGCGAGGCCCCGCCCCTGCCCCGCCCCCGCCCGCGCTCGCGGCGCTGACGTGTCGCCGCGCGCTTCCGCCTGCGCGCGGCCCGCTGTCCGGCGCCTGAGGGGCGGGCTGGCGGGCGGCGCTCCCCGGCCCGGCCCCCGGCCCCGCCGCCGGCCCCGGACCGCGCTATATATGCGGAGCGGGCGCGGGCCGCCGAGCCGGAGCCGGGCGGACGCCGT
Source organism: Macroglossus sobrinus (assembly GCA_004027375.1). Taxonomy (NCBI): domain Eukaryota; kingdom Metazoa; phylum Chordata; class Mammalia; order Chiroptera; family Pteropodidae; genus Macroglossus; species Macroglossus sobrinus. Next base: position 43,601 of record PVKZ01004232.1, on the reverse strand, counting down.
CGCGCCGAGATCGGTGAGACGCCCCGCGGCCGCGGCGCCCGAGGGCCCGAGGGCGGGGCGCGGACCCCGGACCCTGGACCCCGGACCCCCGGGGCGCGCCGCACGCAGCCTCCCCGGCCCTCGGGGCCCCGGGGACCGGGACCGGGACCGGGCCCGCCGCGCCGCGGGACGGGCCGGGGGCGGAGGGCGCGGGCCGGGGCGGCGTGTGGCACTGGCGGCCTCGCGGGGGCGGTGGCGGCGCCTGGTGGCCGTCGCGCCCCCCTGGGGGTCCCGCGGGCACCGGCGGTCGCTGGCCCTGCCCGGGGGACCTGAGCGTGCAGTGCCCAGGCGACCTGCAGGGCGTGGGCGGGAAGGGCCGGGGCTCCGCGGGGGACGTGGCGGCGGGACCGAACCCACGTGGCCCGTTAGTGTGTTGGTGGCGGCGGCGGCGGCGGCGGCGGCGGCGGCGGCGGACGGGGATGGCCCTACTTGCCCGCGGGCCCAGCGCACCTGCGCGGGGTCGCCCCGATCTTCGTGCTCCCCGTGCTCCGCGCGCTCCCCGTGCTGGGCCAGCAGGCCTGCGGTCGGTGGCCGAGAGCGCGACGTGGCCTTACGGAGAGCCCGGGGTGCGGGGCCGGGCCGGCGTGCCCGCGGCCGCGAAGGGGGGCGCCTCAGGGCCCTGCCGCGGATTGCAGGGCTCAGGGCTGCGGCTGTCCCTAAGGCTGTCCCCAAGTCTGTCCCCAGGGCTGGTCCACAGTCTCCGAGAGGGGCACTTAGCACAGGGAGCATCTTAGGGAGGCGGTGGGAGCGGGACCCGCAGCCGCCTCAGGGACCAGGGACCCCTCTTCCTTAAAGCTGGTATTTAAGTCCTCCAGGTGGGCTTGACCATGCAGTGACCGCCAGGTCGTCCTTGGCTTGGACACTGCAGGCTCAGGCCGAGCCCAGCTGTCTTCCCCCAGCGGACCTTCGCTTGTTAAGACTTTGATCATGGAAAGGAGAACCTCGTCCCAGTCCTCTCCAGTGTCAGACAGTGTCACCCTGGCAAGTGCGTTTCCTGTCTGTAACGCAGGTGTGCTGGTTACCTGAGGAAGGTTTGCATGGGATGCAGAGAGGCCCGTGTGACCTTGTCACCTTCGTAGACTGTGGTCCAGGCCCAGGGACAGAGGGTAATCTGTGAGTTGTCTGATTTGCATGGATTCATTTTCTCAAGCATCCGGAGGTGGAGAGGTATCTAATGACCCTGTAGGAAAAATTTGACATATCTCAGAATGTGACAATAATATGTTTGCCTGTGTTTGGGGAGGCAGAGCACGGCACTGTCAGCTTGCACTGAGGGTACGTGAGGAAGGTGGGTGCCCGGCAAGGTGCACTGGTTGGCATAGGGTTTACGACCCATGGGCCCAAGGGCTCTAGGACTTCCTGTTCCTCAAGTTACGTGGCTCCCGCAGAGCTCCTTCCTGCCGTAATATTTACCCCCGACCTGGGCAAGAGCGGTGGTGGAGGTGACACCCTGGCAGAGATCCCATCCCTGGGGAACCAGTTTCATAAACACCTATCTCAGCCGCCTTTTTTTATATGATGTTTCTTTAAATGAAAAAATAATGGCCTCGCGTCTCTTGAAACCTACATGTATCAACAGAAATGCCTTTTAAAGCCCTGAGTGCCAGGCTCGGTTTGCTGGCTTCTCTGCTTCTGTATCTGTCCGCACTCCCCAGGGGGTCTCAGTGAGTCCCTAACTTAATGCCATGTGCACTGATGACCTCTGAACTCTGGACAACTGCGTTCTGCCCTCTCATCAGCATTTCTGTTTGGATGCCTAATACACCTCCAAGACTTAACGTGACCAAATGTGGAGGTGGCTGTCCCCCCATATCACTGCATCTGTGCCTGTCCTGAGTGTCCCACCTCAGGACGCGGGACCACGGTCACAGTCAGCTTTGCTTGATGCCACACTAGTCCTCTAGGTGCACCTTAAGCTCCCACCTTCGCCATCGCTCTGGGCCACCATCATCCGTCATGTAGACTGTCCAGCTGTCCCTAACAGTCCGCTGGCTCCACTCTGGCCTTCCTTAGTGTTTTCTCCCCTGCTCCTGGTTCCCCGTGGTTTCTGGACCCCATGGTCCTCACCTGGAGCAGAAGGTCCTGCTCGGTGTGACCTCTGCTCCCGTCTCCGGCTCGTTTCCAAGCACTCTTGGCCTTGGCCCCCCCCGCCCCCCCCACGGCAGCCTTTGTGCTGTTCCTTGAACTGGCCACGCGCCTGCCTGCCCTGGAGCCTGTGCGCCTGCAGCTGCCTCCGCCCGGAATGCTCCTCCCTCCCCGAGTGCTCCCCCCTCCCCGAGTGCTCCTCCCTCCCCCAGGACTGACCTAATGCACATGTGTCCACAGATGTCGCGGAGGCCCCGCCTGCCCAGCCCAGCTAGGGAGTCACCCCTTGCCCAGCTGTTTTCCTTGATGGTGCTTGTCACGCTGCTGCCACTTTATAACATTGTCTCTCTCCCTTGCTGCGGTGTGAGCGTGCACGTTGCCGCTTGGTTCAGTGCGGTCTCTGTCACCTGGATAAGCACCTGGCAGCCACGGAGTGCTCATTCAATGTTTGTTGAGTGAATGAATTCATGGTGCACAAAAGTTAAAGTTTTCCTTCTTAAATCGTCTCCTAATATATATTTCTATATTAAAAGGCAACTTTTAGCCGTGACCTGTCCGTGTATGTGAGTAAGAGGGTGGCCGTGGGCCCATGATTTCTTCAACAGAAATAGCGGCATGGATAAAAAATTCAGCCTCATCCATGGCTGTTCGCCCCCCGAACCCCAGCACTGGGCCTGGCCCCTTGATGACACTTACTGAAACATTCTCTCACCGTTCCCACTGACTGGGTTTTCCTCTTAGTTCTTGTCTCCTTGGCAAGCTGCTTTTCTCCCCCCACCCCCCGTGCCCAAGTCCAGCAGTCACTCACTCTCCTCGTGTCCCCGGGGCCGGCTCAGGGTCCACAGCACACACTCTGCGTGGACAGCGCGGTCACACGCACAGAGGGCTGCGCAGGTGCAGGGCTGTCTCAAATGCTTTTTGTCACGCTGACTCATCCACCCTCTTAACTCAGAGAGATGTCTTTGTCCTCGTTTGATCCGCGAGAAAAATCGAGGTGCAGGAAGGTCAAATATCGTGCCCAAGGTCACAGAATTAGGCGACAGAGGAGCAGGGATCTGAGCCCAGGGCCGGCCACTGCCCCCAGGTGCCGCCTCTCTTTTAAGTAAGACCTTGCATCGAGTCTCAGTGTTCCCTGGGCTTTTATGAGCGAGATTGTCCCATAGTGGAAAGGTTTTTCAGAGTCAGCTTTATCTAGATTAAAATTCCTGTTTCTGTACCGACTAGATAAGTAGCCTTGGGCAAGTCACTTAGCCTCTTTGAGCCTCATTTTTTAGGGGTTGTAAGGATTATTTTATTTATGCTTCTGACCCTGGGAGGAAACTTTATTATTCCCATTTTACAGATGAAGACACCAAAGTTGAAAGTATCTGCTACTTGGCTCCAGCAGAATGAAAGTCATTCCTGTTTGATTCCCCAACCCACGAGGACTCGCTTCAGGCTGGAGTGCGTGCGGGGGCTCTGAGGGTGACCAGGTCTCAGGGAAAAGGCTCAAGGAAGTACCTGGAGGGAGAGGCCAGGGCCTCAGGTCACAGGAGGGTGGAGCTGCCTCCCATCCTGATAATCAGCAAACTTTCGTTTTCACTTCACACGGAAGCCTTAACCTGCTTATAGAACCACTGATAACTCATAAGAATTATGGACCCAGTCCGTCATCAGTTTGCAGGGAGCATCTATTTAAAAGAAAAAATATCTAATATTTATGTGTCTGTGTCTATTGGATGATATTAACCTTCCCAAATTTATTTTTGAGTCAACCTGTTAAGATTATTTCTAAGAAATTTCTGATTTGCTTGGCAGGCTTAGTATAGAATGAGAAGTAACGATGCTTTTACAATGAAGTACTTATCCTGTGAGGTTCCTCACCTGAGTGCATTGGTTGGCATTTTTGCAAACCGAGTCAGCCTTAAAAATGTCAGCTGTGGCTGCACTGAGCGGTCACAGCTCAGCGATGACTGTCCCGCTCGCTCGTTTCCCCCGCAGCCAGCCTGCTTCAGACTTTCGCGTCATGGAGCCGTGGCCGTTCCCTTAACCCATCCTGCCCCCGGGGTCCCATCCGCAGTCTGCTCGATGCCACTGCTCCTTTCTCATCTCGCAGGCACGGCGACACTGCCTGCTCCACGCCTGCTGGCCTCCACGCTCCTCCCAGGTCACCCTGCCCTCTCTCCCGGCTCCCGGCGGCCACCGCTGTGCCTGCGTCCTCATCTGCCCCTGTGGCCTGCTCAGGCCTGCGCACAGCCATGTGCGCTTCCTTTGTGGGCGCTGTCACGGGTCTGCGTGAGGCCGGGAGACAAGCATCCCCTCTTCTGTCCCAGTACGACACACGTCACTGTTCGCCGTACTGTCACGCAGTGCTCTGAACAACACTGGCTTGCCGTTGGCTGTTCTGCATGTTTTGTTCCGTTTAGGGACCATCTCTTGGTACAGATAGTGGACTTGTATCTGTCACGTCTCTGCAGGTTGCTGTTAAAACAAGTGTGTTTTCCAGATAACAGGTGGTCCTGTCTTCTCGAACGTTCCTGTGTTCTGAAGACAGCAGTTACGATTGTCGGAGCAGAAGGGGAAGCCGAGGTGGCCTTTCAGTGGCGGCTCGGTGGTCAGGGGGTGGCTCCGAGGTCACCAGAAGCGGTCGCGTGTGAGCCCTGAGTCAGAGTGCCTGGTCTGGCGCCCCAGCCCTGCCGACTCAGAGGCGGGGGCGCCGGTCGCAGTGGGTCGCAGGGCTGTCGGAATCGAGTGAGCCACACGGGTGCTCAGTGCCGGGCGCGTAAAGCTGGTTAGCGCCGTCTCACGAGCCCTGACGGGAAGGCGGAAGGCCATGTCCGATCAACTAGATGTTTCAACGCACTTATTGTTGGCGGGAAACCCCCACTGGGCTGTGAGGCTGGGCTTTGACCTGCCACTGATGCCTTTTCTCTGGTCAGTTTGCAGCCGCGGAGCCGGCGCGGCTGATCCCGCAAAGCGTGCCTAGCGGAGCACCATGAGTACAGCGCCCGGCGACCTCGTGCTCAGGCTGGCCCGGGCGGGGCAGGAGCACCTGCTGCGCTTCTGGGACGAGCTGGGAGAGGCCCAGCGGGCGGAGCTCTGCGCCGAGCTCCAGGCCATGGACTTCGCGGAGCTGAACCTCTTCTTCCAGAAGGCCACCGAAGGAGTCGGCCAGTTCTCCCAGCTGGACAAGGTGGACACGCGCATGGAGCCTGTCCCTCGGGAGGTGCTGGGCAGCGCCACGCGGGACCAAGACCAGCTCCAGGCCTGGGAAAGTGAAGGTACCGAGCACGGGGACGCGTGTGCTGTGTTTATTCTAGAAACTGCGCCAGCCCCTGAGCCGTGCGATCAGCGTTCTGACGCTCGTGCTGCCTTCAGCCCGGCGACCCCGGCTGCCTCCGGAGCCGCTAATCTCTCCCGCTTCTCCTGCCCCTGCTCCGCCCAGAAGCCACACGGGCCCCTCACCCGGAGCCTCCCGGCGGCCAGCACTTCTTGCGAGTCCATGGGGGTGAAGGCTCAGAATGAGTCTTACGGGGGCCCGTGAGCTTTGAGGTTGCATGATGGGGACCATGGCTTCCTATAATCTCAGTCTCCTTCATGACCAGTGTTTAAAATCGCTGGACTCCGCGGAACTGGTCTGCATTAAACTAAAGACTGGCGCCGTTGCAACCAGGAGAATGTGAGAAGGTACAACGCGAGCTTCCCTTTGGCGCGCTGTCAAGGGAATAGTATTTGTGGCTTAAGCAGTGGGGGTGGAGAAGGAGACTTTGTAACTGACATCACATCCTCTCCACTTAGCTGGAAACTTACATTGTGTGCAAATTCCTAACAGAAGGAGGTTTCGTAGTGAGTTCTCAGAGGGAAGAGCTAGCCGTAGTGTAGACGACGCTGCTGTTCCAGATGGCAGGAAGATCCTGGTAATTCTGTCACAGTGCGATTCTGTGCAACAGCGTGGACTATGAGTTTTCAGCAGATCTATACACCCACGTGACTACCACCCTCATCAATACAGATCATTTCCGTTGCCCCACAGAGTCCCCCCGCGTCGCTCTCTGGGCAGACCCCAAAGCTCGCCGGGCCGGCTCGGCTCTGAGGCCCTGGCGTCCCGACCAAGGGCCCATGCCCACTGCGCCACACGGCGTCCTGGCCGAGGGCTCTCTCTTCACATCCGCTGGGTGGTCGCTTGCTAGCTCACATGCTCACTGATTAATTATCATCGATTAATTTATAGGCTGGAGGTAATTTAACAGCATCATCACTCATCCTGAAGCCTACGTATCTTCTTTTGTCCTATTTTTTCCTCAGCTTGCCACATCTGATAAGTGCCCGTGAAACATTTGTGACATCTCTCGGTCTTTGCCTTCCAATATCATCGGAAAGAAAATTATTAGTTCATCAAAGTATATTATTCGTTACTTGGTGTTTGGTTGGGTTATATAAATTTACTTTTTAATAACAAAGATGTCTTTATTAGCGAGGTCATCCTTCCTGGTGGCATGTGATTCCTTGTGCAGGCGGTGTGACTCTGCCGCTGCCTGCGCGTGTGTAACCCTACAGTGTCGAGTGGTAGTGGCGTGTGACACGACTGTTTTCTTTTCCAGGACTGTTCCAGATTTCTCAGAACAAAGTGGCCGTTCTTCTTCTAGCTGGTGGCCAGGGGACGAGACTTGGTGTCTCGTATCCCAAGGGGATGTATGACGTTGGTCTGCCGTCCCATAAGACACTTTTTCAGATTCAAGCAGAGCGTATCCTGAAGCTTCAGCAGCTGGCCGAAAAATGCCATGGCAACCAGTGCACCATCCCGTGGTAAGAACTGCCTCGCGATGAGGGGCCGTCTGGGCACGTGCTGGCTTATGGCCCTTATTCATAAGCAGATCTATTTCCTGTTACCGCTGTCCCTGGGAGCTGGAGTTTCCCATACACGTTAAAAGTGTCGTGGCTGGTCACTGTGGCCCTCACGAGCAGCGTGTGGCCGCTCCCACGTTCCTGTCCCCGCCGGAGCACTTCGGGGTGCTGCGGGCTCGCAGTCTGGAGACCTCGCACCGGTCACTAGTCTGTCTGTGATTGAACATTTGAGTCTCCGGAGCTGGCAGCATCACCGTGTCTCCAGCCCCACGGTCGAGACACCGCGGCCACGTGGATCCCGAGCCTTCCCGAAGCCGCGCTGCGTGTTAGAAGCTCCCGGCCTCGCGCGTCCAGAGCAGCTGTGCGGGGAGCGTGCTTGAGCGGAAACGGCCATGGCCGGGAGATCCCTCGGGTCCCGAATCTTGTTAGTTTGGCCCATGTGACCCGCAAAGGTTCTGCTGGTCTCTCGGTGCTTCTGCCTGGTCCAGGCCCAGGCTCCCTGCCGCTGCCTGGACCCCAAACGGCCAAACGCCCCCAGGATAAGGTCCCTGCATCCCCTCGGCTCCCCTCGGAAAGACTGCCACTGTCCCGAGCTTTCGTTCTGCTTCTGTAGCTCTAACGCCTTTAAAACGGGCTTTTTGTAACTTCCCGGCCTTCCTTGCGCTCTCTCACAAGTGCTTGCCTCCCTGTGAACTACGTTTTTCTTGATTCCTGGGGGGATTTTTGAGGGACATCTGTGTTCTGAGTGATGACCCCGGCCTCCTTCTGTCTTGTTGGATTTCCTTCTCTCTCCGCACAGCTCAGGATGTCTGTGTTTCTTAGGTGGACACGCTTAGCCACCTCTTTTGTCATCTTCTAAGTCAGCCCAAGCCTTTGTACCCAAAGTCCAAAGTACGCAGGACTGTTAGACAGACAGAGCTACCTACTGTGGCGGGTGGGGACGCTCTCCCGTGTCCTTCCTTCATTCATTCAGCAGCTGCTGTGTGTCTGCTTGCAGGTGCTGCGGGTGTATCAGTTACCAACAGACGACAGCCCTTCTGAGTGGTCGTTTACGTTCTGCTGAGGGCGAGCTGTCTCAGTCACTAACTGTGGTTTTCCGTGGGATATTTTCCTCCTTTGCCACGCTGGCGCGGGTTGGGTTTTTGTGACGAGACGGTATAATTACGCTTTTATGATTGTAAATGAAGGGTGAACGGAGCCCAGATTCTCCTTAAATTTTAATAAAAGAACCACAGAGCTCCTTAGAACAGCATGCGGTTCCCCTTTTCTCATTATTTATTTAGAATAGGAATTTTTAATTTAAATACACTTTTTGCAGCGTTCTCTGTTGTTTGCTTAAGCTGGTTGTAGGCTCTGTTGCGGGAGCCACGTTTCGTATTGTCACAGAGGCTTGGTCCGTACGTGCGGGTGGGTGCAGGCGGGGAAGAAAGTCGGTCCCCTGGGGCCGCAGCCGATGATGACGATGATGACAATGATGAGAATGATGAGGATGACGAGGATGACGATGATGAGGATGATGAGGATGGTGAGGATGATGAGGATGATGATGACGACGATGACGATGATGACGATGACGATGACGTTGATGACGATGACGATGATGATGATGATGATGATGAGGATGACGAGGATGACGAGGACGATGATGAGGATGATGAGGATGACGAGGATGACGATGATGACGAGGATGACGAGGATGAGGATGACGATGACGAGGATGACGATGACGAGGATGACGATGATGACGAGGACGAGGATGACGATGACGAGGATGAGGATGACGAGGATGACGATGAGGAGGATGATGAGGATGACGTTGATGACAATGACGACGATGATGATGATGAGGATGGTGAGGATGATGATGACGACGATGACGACGACGATGATGACGACGAGGATGACGATGATGATGATGATGACGATGATGAGGATGATGAGGATAACGAGGATGACGATGACGATGATGAGGATGACGAGGATGACGAGGATGAGGATGATGAGGATGACGAGGATGACGATGACGAGGATGAGGATGATGAGGATGACGAGGATGAGGATGATGAGGATGACGAGGATGACGATGACCATGATGACAATGACGATGATGAGGATGACGATGCTGACGATGCCCCAGGGCGAGGAGGGAGGCACTCAGGCGCCCTCGAACACGGCCCTCCCCTGGGAGACAGACGAGGCTTGTCTGCCGTGGCTCACGCAGCGGGTCGCGCGGCAGCTGTGCTGCTCTCTCGCCAGGTACATCATGACGAGCGGCAGGACAGTGCAGTCCACGGAGGACTTCTTCACCAGGCACGAGCACTTCGGTCTGAAGAAGGAGGACGTGGTCTTCTTCCAGCAGGGGATGCTCCCAGCCATGACTTTCGATGGGAAAATTATTTTGGAAGAGAAGAGCAAGGTTTCTATGGCGCCAGGTTTGTAACCACGCTTCTTAATGGTGACGAGGAAAGGCCGCCACATAAGTCCGAGCTTGTCGGTAGAAGAAGTGCATTAGTTAGTTCTAAAAATGGATGGGAGAGAAGAGGCTTTTATGGTCGATTTAAGTCATATTAATCTGGTTTTAAACAAATTATTTGGTATAAGATGCTCGTGCATCTGAGATGGGTGACATAGTCAGTGTCAGGCTGTGAGCGTCGAGAATCATACAAAGGTTAAATAGACTTGTTATGAAGTGATCACTGCTTGAGAAATCACTTCCTATGTCACCGTGCATTCCAGGCTGACTGTTAGGAGGACAGCTGACAAGGGGAATTTGGGCTCTGGGCCTGACTTGTCCTGCACCGACGTCGCTCTCTGCACGTCTACGTTACATTGCTCTGGAAGTGTGTGGTGTCACGCGTAACACCTGAGTCTTTCCTTACGGATAGTCAGTTTTCTCGGGCCGCACCGAGCAGCCCTCGGGGAACCTTCCTCCTGGGTGTGCTGTGCTGCTAAGGGCCGCTTCACTCCCCAGATGGAAATGGTGGCCTTTACCGGGCCCTTGCGGCCCAGAACCTCGTGGAGGATATGGAGCGGAGAGGCGTCGAGAGCGTCCACGTGTACTGCGTGGACAACATCCTGGTCAGAGTGGCGGACCCCCGGTTCATCGGCTTCTGCGTTCACAAGGGAGCAGACTGTGGGGCGAAGGTAAGGCCCGCCCCCGGACTGGGGCCGTGTGGCCGCTGTCCGTGGGCACGTGCATTCCAGGGTTCGTGAGGGCGGTTCGAACATTTTAGGGGCGGTCATCTCTCTAACTGAACTAACTACCCCGCACCCACTCTTTCTCTTAAACTGGCGACATTTGATCCTAGAGGCACTGTTGCATGCCTGTCTACCACCGGTGAGAGTTTAAAATCCGTGAGGCCGATTCGTGGGTACCTGGGAGAGGGCGTGGTCATCGCCAGGCCCGGGACAGGCCGTTAACATCAAGTATTACTTGATCAGAGTGACCCACTTTCTTCCTGTGGCGGAGTCGCTGGAGTGCGGGCGCAGGAGGGGCGGCGGAGGTGGCAGGTGTAGACGTGGGCGGGGCTTGCGACACGGCATCCCATGGTCGTCTGTGACTAAGACACGTGCAGACCAGGGATAATCGCAGTTAAGGAGAGTAATTGCTCGAATGACCGCAGACACACCGCAGTTAAGTGCCGTGTATCAAGGTCGCATCCTTGGCCTTGTTGTGTTCAAGACTTTTTTAGTGGCATAAGGGATGATATAGGAGACAGGCCCTCACGGTAGCAAACAAAGCACATAGTATACCCGGGAATCAAGTAGACAAACGTGAAAGACCTAAAAACACAGACGGTTTAAAAATATTAACATAAATTTTACTCTCATAAAAATCTATAAAGGTATCGATTCTCACCAAATTCGAGTATAACCCAGTTCTGATCAGACTCCCAAGGAGACTCTTTGGGGGACACTTGGGGACAACATGATTCTAAAGTTTAGCATAAACATGTAAAGATGGCCAGGAAAAAAGTGAAAAAGGATTATAATAGGGAGGGAAGAAGGTTGGAGAAAATCTGTCATATTAAGATGGATCGTGAATAAAAAGTAACTAAAAGCGCAGAGCTGAGACCGGAGTAGAATGACAGATAATGGGACAGACGCATCAGTCAGAAACAAATCATCTCAAATCACTGGGGGAATGAATGAGATCCCTGCTTAAGAATAAAGTAAGATCTCACCCTCAAAACTCATTCCAGAATCAAGTTCAAATGGATTGCAGAGTTAAATGTTAAAACACCACCGAGATATTAGAAGAAGAATGTAGAAATATAATAATGTAGACTACTGTAGAATAATTTTGTACTATTGACAGGAAGAGAAGTTTTCTGATGAAAACAAAAACCGTACAGGTGTCTGACGAAAACAAGTTAGGCTATACGGAAACTTGAAGTTTCTGGATTTAAAAAGAAGACCTGCCATAAGACACATTACAAATGCTTGGTTGGAGATCTTCTGTTATACATATTTCATTTCTCTCAAAATTTGTCCATCTGTCTTGGAAGCTGAAGTCTTAAATTGATCAGTACGAGATGCGAGACTAGGCTGGCAGACGTCACAGGTCTCCCCCTGAGTCCCCTAAATGCACCTGCTTCAGGCCTGTGTGTGTCCCGGCCTCTGGGGGCTTCAGCACTGACGTGTGGACAGCTGCCAGCGCGCTCGGAACCGATCGCATCACAAGTAGCCACTGAGGTTCACACAACAAAACAAAACTACTTCTGACTTTGTTCTGCTTGGCTTTTTTCGAACACAGAAACAAATTTTACAGTTCTGAGCTTCTGAATCATGTTAAATTACGTATGATCAGAGATGGTTGAGCCTGGAAGGGACCTCAGAGGTTCCCCGGTCAACGCCTTGGCCTCAGAAACGAGCGCGCAAGCCCAGCCCTGACCCGGGTCCGGGCTGGAGGCCCTTCCCCCCGCGACAGAGGGTCAGCGTCGCGTCACCCTACAGACCAGACTCGGTGCAGCGCCGTGTTCTGCCGGCAGCTCCCCTGCCCTGTGCGAGCAGGCCGGTCACACGCGGGTGCGCGGACGACCAGCGGCTCCTCCACAGCCGTGCGTGGGGCCCGCGGGGCACGGCCCGTCTGTCTCCCTGCCTCGTGCTGGGTGTGGGGTGTGACGCCGTCGTCACTCCGCGAGGGGACACGTAGATACTCAGCCGGAACCCCCGCCCCCGTGTCTGCCGCAGGTGGTGGAGAAGACGAACCCCACGGAGCCGGTGGGCGTGGTGTGCCGGGTGGACGGCGTGTACCGCGTGGTGGAGTACAGCGAGATCTCCCTGGCCACGGCGCAGCGGCGCGGCCCCGACGGCCGGCTGCTGTTCAGCGCGGGCAACATCGCCAACCACTTCTTCACCGTGCGCTTCCTGAGAGACGTGGTCGGGTACGGCCGGCGCGGCGTGCTGCTTCCGGGAGGCAGAGGGCGCCGCGCCCTCTCTGCCGCGGCGGCAGGCGTGACGGCGCAATGTCGCCCGCCACCTGCTGAGTCAGGCTTCCTGGAGGCGGTGTCCGGCATCTGTACCCGGACGAAGCCGCTCACACGGTTTGCTTCAGCGGGTCCCCGCCGAGCCCCTGGGGACTCGGCGTTAGGGAGTGAAGGGAGGGGGCCGAGACCCGGCCGGAGGCCAGCGTGGCGGCGCCACCGATGCGGTCGGAGCCGTCTGTCCCACGGACGGTGACGTGGCGCGTTCTCACCACCGACGCCCCGCCCGACGGCTTCTGTGCGCTCCAGAGGCCTGTCGCGGTGACTCGGCTTTGCTTTAGGGTGGCAGCGCCTGTTCCAAAGTAGCTCCCGCTCGTCTGTGCTGTTTGAGCTGCGTTCGGTCACCCGCCGCCACTGTCAATGCTCTTCTCTCCATCCCGTCCTTACAGGGGTCTCCGCCGGGCAGGCTGGGGCGAAGCGCGGACATGGGACTCGGGGGGGACAGTGGCGTGAGCTGCGCGTGTATTTTAACGTGGAGAGCTTTACTCGTTTTAACATACGGAGATGAGTAGGGAAGTCTGTCCATTTTCCATCAGTAGGAGCTGAAACGTAGCACACGCCGCGCTTGGCCGCCGGGCTGGCGTTCCGCGTGCGGAGTGATGTCCCTCTCTCCCCCTCAGTGTCTACGAGCCTCAGCTGCAGCACCATGTGGCTCAAAAGAAGATTCCCTTTGTGGATCCCCAGGGCCGGTCCGTCAAGCCAGACAAGCCCAACGGAATAAAGATGGAGAAGTTCGTCTTCGACATCTTCCAGTTTGCGAAGTAGGTTCGCGCGGCGCCGGCGGGCCCGGCTTGGTTCCCAGGGGGCCGTGTAGCTGCGGCATCGGGTGGCGAGCATGGGGCCCGGGTCCCCGCCTCTCCAGCGCGAGGCCGCCCGCCCGGCGGTGTGCCCAGCTGCCTGCCAGCTCGTTCGTCGTCGGTCCCTTACCTGGCTCTCCCACGGAGCTGGCGAAGTCGCTTGTCCTGGCCGAGTGGCTGGAGGGGCTCGGCAGAGAGTGGCCCTGGGCTGGGGACGCCCGGCCGGCCTGCGGGGCCGTGTGCCATGCGTGGCTTCTCGGGGTCCGCGTGGGGTGTCTAGTGTGTGTCTCAGACTCAACCGCTGCTGAAGTGCAGGCCAGGTCACTGCGGGCGCGTGCGGTGACACTGCGGGTGACTAAGGCGTCCGTCCGGTCCCCCCAGGAAGTTCGTGGTGTACGAGGTGCTACGGGAAGACGAGTTCTCCCCGCTCAAGAACGCGGACAGCCACAGCGGCAAGGACAACCCCACCACGGCCAGGCACGCCCTGCTGTCCCTTCACCACCGCTGGGTGCTCAACGCGGGGGGCCACTTCGTGGACGGGAACGGCTCCCGCCTGCCCGCCATTCCCTGGTAAGCCGGCGCCGTTGTCTCCGGGGCCGCGTCCCGGCCTGTGCTCTTGGACTCCGTTCTCTCTCTCCGCTGTCGCCCCGGCCCCCGCGTCGCGTGGTCAGCCCCCGGGGCGAGCCGAGCACAGCTCCGCCCCTTACGAAGCGTGCTGGCCCTGCCTCCTCTTAGAGCAGTCTCTTCTAAGCCCTTGTTTCTCTGGGGCGTCCCCAGCGTGTCCCCAAAGCCCCCTGCTGAGGCGCGGCCGGCAGGCCATTGCTTCAGTTGTGCCTTTGGGTTCAAGCCCGCCAGCAGCGTGCCGGACCTCGGGGCGAGCAGTGGGGTGTGTCGCTGCCCGTGTGTCAGGGGCCTCGCACAGCTCTCTGGGAGACGCCCGCTCAGGTCCGCGAGACGCAGGGCCACCGCATCTTCCCACGGCGCTCGGGCCACTGAGCGGGTGCCGGGAACGGACAAGAGTGCCACGTGTGTTCACTGACACTGAAGCTTCAGAAATATTTGCGGAATTTAGAAGCTACCCATAGCCGTTTAAATCTGAGCTAGAGCTCTTCAAAGCTTGTCTTACATTTTATGATGAAACTGCCACCGGCATTAGAATCCCTCTTCTACGTCCTTTGATGTTTCTGTGCTTCTATAAAAACACGGCCACGTAATTAGTGTCCTTACGGGACGGAAGGGCCGGCTGTGCGCACGGACGCGCAGCGGTGCCCGGAGGGGTGCCCGGAGGGGGTCAGAGCCCGGGCGCCCGCCCCGGCCCCCGGAGCCGACCGGTCTGTGCCGCGTCCCAAGGGGGCCACCGGCACGCGTCCCAGAGCCCCGCCTCTCTCAGGCCCCGGCTGGTCAGCCGGCTCGCTCCGTGGCACGGCACGTCGTCCCCACGCGGCACCGCTGGCCAGGGGTTTGCTTCTTAGCCCTTCAGGTTTCCTTGGCCGGTTTATGAGTTGCCGTAAGTGCGTGCCTTTCGGTCGGTATATGTTGCAATTCCTCTTCTTTATTTTTTGATTTATTTATTTTTATCCCCATTAACGCTTGTCTATTCCCACATAGCAGTGCTGCCAATGGAAGGGCCGAGACCGTCACCGCCGGTGTCAGTCACAAGTAAATATCCCAGCCTGCCTGCGGGCGTGGTGGCGGTGGCAGCGGCGCTCCCCCTACTAACCGGTGCCGTAGTTTAGCGCTCTGCCCGCCGGGGGTCTGCGGTGGATGGTCGACGCTTCGGGGGGGCGCTCTGCGGCTTCGGTGGTGGCAGGTGTCTGTCTGGATGACACTAACTCGGAGTCTCGGTGCATGCGGGAATCGGGGCGCATGCCTTACTAAGAGCCCAACCCCAGGTGTCTGAGCCACAGTGACACATCGCGAGCGACAGGTAAGACCTAGAGCAGGCTCCAGGCCGGGAGAGCAGACTCGGACCCCAGCTCACCCCTTCGCACACGCACAGAGGGTGGAAGCCATGCTCTGCGCATGCGCCTTCGGAGCGGACGGCGCGCTCGGCCCCAGCCGCCCGCCCCGCCCGCGCCGAGGGCTCCGACGCGGGGAAGCTGCTCTCGGGGTCCGTCCTCGCGCCCGCAGCCCCCGCTTTGGTCTCTGTTACTTAGGGGCAGCTGTTGTCCTGCTCCTAATGGCAGTCATCTTCTGTCTCAGTGGCGGGTGACGTTTAGCTGAGGTAGCACGTGCCCTCTGCCATCTGGGCGCTAACAGTTTGAAAAAAGCCATTGTCTCTATAGCCAAAGGGACAGCTTCATACTCGTTGCACTTTAAAGCTAGCGGGTCTGGCCTGACCCTTAGGTGTGTAGATAACTCGGGGGGTGGGGTGGGGGTCCGGAGACGGGAGTCACTTCAGGAGTGGCACAGCGCCGGCGTCACGCTATCCGTTCCGTCCTGCCTGTGCCGTGCATCTGTGCCCTGTGCACACGGGTCCCTGTGACTGTCCGTGGCTCTGGGATGTGGCCCCGAGCAGCAGGGAGGGGGCGCCCAGATCTGGCTGGCGCTCCTCGTGGGAGCTGTAGGTGACTGCCACACCCCATGCTGTGGGGACCGGGACGCAGAGCCCCCTGCCGTTTCCTGTCCCGGCCATCACTCTGACTACGTGAATGCGAGCTGCTTTTACCACTGGGGACATCCAGTTTTCACCGTAAATTTCCTTCTCATTGAACCAGAGTTTTTACCCTAAAAGGTGAAAGTTTCTTACTCTGACACCTGAAAACAGCCTCCAGCTCACGTAAGAAACAGAAGTTGTAAGCAGTTGGTTCTTGTTCAGGTCCTTTTAGTACTTTTCTCCCCATTTACCTCATTTTAGCCATTTGTGGAATAATTAAACTGAAACCAAAGTTTGTCCTCATATGAGCTCACGAACTTAGAAATCGTTTCTCTGAAACCCAGGGGTATGCCCCCGGAGAGCAGAGAGCGGTCACTGGACAGCGAGGGGCCGCGGGGGGGAGTGGCAGCAGCTGCAGACGGGGTGTCAGCAGGTGTGAGGACGGGGTGGCAGCGGGGGTGCGGACAGGGTGTCAGCAGCGGTGCGGACGGGGTGGCAGCGGGGGTGCGGACAGGGTGTCAGCAGCGGTGCGGACGGGGTGGCAGCGGGAGCCGGGACGGGCTGTGGCTGCAGACGGGCAGCGCCGCCGCGGGCTGACGTGCCGTCTCCTGAGACGCCGCACTGGGCGACAGGCGCGTCTCTCTCGTCCTCCAGGGCACCCAGCTTTGCTTCTTAAAGGCGACTTCCTTAGTTTTTTTGGGGTGTCTCACAGACCTGCGGGTGCTGCTCACGTGCCCGGTGCTGAGCGGCTTACGCGTGAGAAATGTCCTTTCTTCCAGCCTGGCGGGGGGCTCACGGGGCACAGACATAAACGCCGCGTGACGTCACCAGGCAGCGCGTGTTTGCGTGTCGGATGTGCGGTGGGGATCGTGATTGTTACCCCGGGAGGCAGCGCCTCGGCAGACGCCTCCTCACTGTAGTCTCCTGAGTGACGACGTGAGTGAGGACGGCCGCTGTGCAGGGCAGGGGACGGGGGGCTGCGGCTTGAGCTGGGCCTGGCGGCCGGGCGCGGTGGGGCTGGATGACGGGGGGGCCGAGGCGCGCGCCGGGCCGGCGTGGGTGGAGGCGGCCGGGCGCCCCGAAGGCTGGCCCGCTGTCCGTGCAGGGGACGACCGTGCTTCGCTCGGCGGCCTCAGCTTCGGCGGGCCCTGCCGACGGCCGTCCGCCGAGCAGAGCGGGGGGAGTGGGCTCCGAGGCTGCGCCTCGTCCCCTGGGGCCTCGGCGCCGAAACGGCGAAAAGCTCCGTGCTGTGACGCCTTTCTGTGTCTTCAACACGCCTCGTCGACGTCAGCGCTGGGTGATTCGCACGCGCAGGGTCGCCGGGGGCCGCGGCGTGCACGTGACCTAGAGGAGGCCCGGAGGGGGGGCCGGGGCCGGGCCTTGGCGTGTCTGCGCCTCGCCCGGGCTCTTCAGAGGGCTTTGGTGGGGGTGACAGGCGCTCGGACACAGTCCGTCCGCGCAGCTCGTCGAGGGGCTCGGGTGGCACAGGGACGCGCGGGCTGGGGACGGTGCCCGGCTGCGGGACAGGGCTGCCGTCCAGCGGCGCGTCCCGCGGTGACGGGACCGCATGGCCGCGGAGCGCCTGGGATGTGAAAGTTTAAGTGTGAGCGGCCACTGTGCTGGGCGCTGGTGTCAGCACGACTGTCGCGGTGGACCTGGCTCCCGGGCTGTGGCGAGGGTCGGGGCGTCCGAGGGGCGGCCCCGCACCTGGGACGTAGTGCGTGCTCAGCATCGGTGCCCTCTTCACGGATCAAAACCTGGCGACGACAGAAATGAGACGCGCACGGGGTCCTGCTGCCCCTGCCGGTGCCACGGGCCACGGTGTCGCGGTGCCGCGGCCCCAGGAGCGCGGGTCCCCGGGCTGTGACGCGGGAGCAGCGCCGCACCGCAGGCCTCCCCGAGGGGGCGGCGCTCTGCGCTGTTGCTCCGTCTCACACGTTCGGTCTCCCCCAGCCTGAAGGATGCCCACGACGTCCCCATCCAGTGCGAGATCTCCCCGCTCGTCTCCTACGCCGGAGAGGTGAGTCCGCCCGCCCCTCCCTCCTCTTCTAGAAGTTTAAGGGGAGAGCAGAGGGGTGGTTCTGAGGGCCCTGCTCCTGGACCCCGCCCGGAAGGGCCGGCACCCCGCTCCCCGAGAGCCCCGGAGTGGGTGGCCCCACGGGACGCTTTCCCGTTCGGCCCATTTCTCATGCGGAAACTCGAGGGGCTCGTCGAGGGCGTGCGGCGGCCATGCTTCCTCAGGTGACCGTCTGGCCGTGTCCAGCGCATCGAGCTCCCCTCTCGGAGGGTCGCTCGCCGTGCACGTGCGGGGTCCGCGGGCTTCGCGGCCACCGTCCGAGACGCGCTCTTGCTGAGGGCCCTGTCCCTGCGCTCGGGCCGGGCCCACGGCGGCCCCGGCTTCGACAGCCAGCTGGTCTGCTGGGCAGGGTCCGCTTTTTAACCTCAGAAGTTTCATTATCACCGGGACAGTTTCACTTCTTGTTTGTCTTCTGCCCAGTTGGAAAAGTATAATAAATAGGTTTTTATCGACATGAATGCTGCACCTCAACCCCGCTTGTGGCATTCACGGTTTAAGTCACTGTCACAGCCACTGAGTGGCCGCCAATCTTCTGCTTCATTTCAACCCGTGTCTCAGGGCCTCGAAGGGTACGTGGCGGGCAGAGAATTCCACGCACCGCTGGTCATCGACGAGGACGGCGTCCACGAGCTGGTGAAGAACGGAGTATGAGCCGCGCTCCCCGCGGCGAGAGCAGCGCTCACGCCTGAAGCACCGGCTGTGACCCGCTGGGCCCCACCGGGGCTGCTCAAGTTCAAGTGTCCAGAGTCTCCTTCCGCCTGTTGGACCCTCCCGACTACTCCGCAGCCCCGGGAAGCAGAGGCCCGGACCGCGGAGAGCACCGTCACGGCGCTCAGCTCACCGAAGGTCTTATTTATAGTTTTCAGTTGTACGAATTTCCCCCCAGGCCAAGGACAGCAGTGCCACCCACGCGGTCCCCTGCAGCGTGAGGGGGGCCAGGGCGTGCGCCAGCCCCTTGCCTGGGCTGGAAGCGCGTCCTCCCGGTCCTGCGGGGTGACACCACGCCCTCGTGCTTGTCGAAGGTTTCTGCGGTACTACAAGTTTGTTCTATTTTACCAAAAGTAAGCTTTTTCAAGAAAATAATTGGACAGTAAAATAAACTTTTCTTCTTGTCTCTGGAGTGTCATTTGTACCTTGAGGAATTTCTTCCATTGGGGAAATGTGAAACTTGGGAGAAACTGAGATATTGCAAACAACAACACACACACACGCACACGCATGCGCGCACACACGCGCACACACGCACACACATGCACACGCGCACACACACGCTCACACGCGCACACGCACACACATGCACACACGCACACACGCACATCCACTTTCTGGGAAACTGCCGAGTCGGAGTTTAAAAGAACATCTTCCTTCAGACTTTGTTCTCCTGGCACTTCCTGACAGTGGCCCTGGGCGGGGGGCGCACTCCCCCGCCTCCCCGAAGGGCCCTGTCCGAGAGGGCAGGACAAGCACTGCGTCTGGTGACCGTAGACGGGGCTGCCGGGTCACTGTGCACAGGGCGCCTCGGGGGCCCGGCTGTCCAGGCTGCGAAGCCTGAAGCCTCCTGTCACTTCATTGCTTTGTTCTCTTTCACCCCATACTTGTGCCCCCAGGGGGTCAAGAGGATCGAGAGACTCTGGCTCCTGCGCTTCCCCAGGTGAGCTCATCTCGGTTATTCAGGTTTGGTTTGGTTTGGTTTGGGTTTCAGCTAGAAGATTAAAGAGAGAGACAGACAGACAGACAGACTAAGGTGGTTCTTTAAATGTGGGCCAGAGGGAATTGTCATGTGCCTGAAATAGGGTTTGCACGAAAAGACTGAGCTTTATAAATACATTTTATATAACACGTAACTATTGACCAAAAGTCAATAAAATGTAAAATTAGCATCTGGGAAAATGAAACACTCTAAAGTTATGTCTCGAGGAGATGAAAACTTTGTTTCCCGCTGACACGTTGTTCCGAGTTGGAGTGTCGTGGGTGGGCCTTTTGCTCTGCGGAAGTCAAAAGTTTTAAGAATCTTTTTTTTAAAAGAGCATACGATTGGTATCTAAATGCAGTTTTCTGGGTGCTGAGCTATAAATAATGTGTTTAGCATATTTTCTGTTTTATTTCAATAACAGCCCCGTTTTGCTCTTGTCATCCATCCCCGTCCTCAAAAAGATTCGTGAGGTTCGCGTCCTCCATCAGAACAAGCCCCGGATGGGCCTGGGGACAGAGCCACAGTTTTCACCCCCTGAAGGGGCTGCCTCCTCTCCTGGTTTCCGCCGTTTGCTCCTGTCGTTGAGACGACACTGACGCTGGCCGGGCGGGCGGTGGTTTGGTGGCCGGGGGCTGTGGTGGGAGGTGGGGGCCTGAGGGACAAGGACTCTGAGACCCCCTGCGTCACGGAGGTGTCAGGCGGTCGTACGCGTCCCTTCGTGCATCCTGGTCAGAAGACACAGAGGCGGGTAGATGTTTATAAAAACAGGACTCAGTCTGCGGCCACGCCACCCTGAACGCGCCCGATCCCGGCTGATCTGGGAAGCTGAGCAGGGTCGGGCCCGGTTAGGACTTGGATGGGAGACCACCTGGGAATACCGGGTGCTGTAGGAGTAAAAAAAGGGGGCATTGTAAGCGGACAAGGTCCTCGCAATCTGTGAGGTCCACCAAGCGTTGCCTCACCTTAACAACTACAGGAGTCCGAGTGCGTGGGGACAGCGGGCGGGGGTGAGGGTTAGTGGCCACCCTGCTGCGCGGCGTCACCCGCCGTCCCAGCTGGACCTGTGCGCCCAACGGGGCGCGTCCTCTGTCTGATTTTTGTTTTCTTAATTCCCCCGCGGCCTCTCAGAAGCACCCCAGTTTCGACGTCTGGGGAGGGACTGTCGGTGACCCCTGCGGGGAGTGGCGAGGGACTCCGTGCTCAGGAGGCCTCGCCCCGGCGTCCGGGAGCTCGGGCCGCGGCTGGGAACGGGCGGCCCCAGCTCCGCTCCCAGCTCGTCTCCAGCGCCTCCTGATGCTTCCCCGCGAGGCCGGGTCTCGGCCGTCGAGGGCCGAGGCGGGAGCACGCGTGGCCCGGCAGGGACCAGCACGGCGCTCAGCGGCTCGGGAGCGGCTCTCCACGGGCCGCGGCTGGAGCTTCTGCCGTCCGCAGCACCTCTTCGAGCCCGGCCCGGGCCCCACGCCCGGCCCGCGGACATCGGGCGTCAAAGGCCCACGGTCTCGGGCGGCGGGACGCCCGGCAGACGGCGCGTCCTGGCAACACAGTCAGACACCTGCGCTGAAGCCCAGG
This sequence comes from Macroglossus sobrinus, assembly GCA_004027375.1. Classification (NCBI taxonomy): domain Eukaryota; kingdom Metazoa; phylum Chordata; class Mammalia; order Chiroptera; family Pteropodidae; genus Macroglossus; species Macroglossus sobrinus. The sequence continues at coordinate 22,435 of PVKZ01004232.1, read as the reverse complement.
GCCAGCGGCCACAGCGCCCTGCTGCGGCCCTGCCGCTGTCCCAGCGGCCTTCTGGAAAAGGCCATGAGCGCCCACTGCGGCCGGGGCGGCGTCGGGGAACGAAACGGCCACGTGGCCATCGCGAGGCCGCGGTGGCCGGGGAGGGACGGGGGGGCTGATCACAGGGGGTAGCAGCGAGTCCCCTGAGCTCCACCACAGCAGGTGAAGGGACGGCGTCTGGCTGCGTCCTCGGCCACGTGCGTCCGCCCGGAGCTCGGCCCGGGCAGGCCCCCTGCGGGGCGAGGGCCCGAGGCCGCTGCGTCCGTTTCTGCTCCTTCATCGGGCTGTCGGGAAACGGCCAGGGATCTCGATAACTTGCCTCTGGGGGCGAGAAGGAAAACCTCAGCTGCCATGTGTGCCTCGGGCGGCCGGTGGCGGTGGCAACTGCCCCGCGGACGACACAGCTGGAGGCTCGCTGCTTCCCTGTCCACCTCTTCTCCGTCAGAGAGGAAAATCCGCAAAGAATCCCCACTGTGGGCCCGTGGAGGTCCCCGAGCTGCTGCTGCCGGGGAGAAGGCTGTTTCCGCTTCCACCCCTGTGCCCTGCTTCACCCGCCTGCCCCCCCGGGCGCTGGTCCCGGGAGCCGTCTGGAGTCCCCTGGAGTGTGGCCGCAGCGCTGGGCCCCCACCCCAGTCTGAGTGCCCCGGGGGAGGGCGGAGCAAGCCCGAGGGTGATGGCGAGGTCAGACGGACGGACGCCCGCAGCCCGCGCCGGCCCAGGCAGGTCTCGGGCCCGGGCCTGTCACTGACTCCCTGGCCACGCGCTACGGGTCTCGTTGGTTTAAATTATTGACTTAATTGACACAATTAATTGTTTTCGACAAGTGTCCGAGGAAGGGGCTTTTGAGTCAGGACAAGGCCTGTAGACGGAGCGTTTCTGGAGTCACCAGACAGGAAAAAGAGTGACGGCTTTCTGGGGTGTTGCTTTTTGGGGTGCTCCAACCCCTTCTGTGCTGACTAGTGGCTACTAGGCTGCTGGGTGTTTTTTTTTTTTTCCCACTTCAATTGTGGTTTCGAGGCGGCTGATTTCAAAGGCAGGAGGGGATAAGGACAGAGCAAGTTCAGACTTCACTGAGCTCACTATTCTTACCTAACTAACGTCAGCTCTTTTTCTTCAATAAACACTCCTCAGAGTTTGGTAAGCCTTTCGTTAATTTCCAGAGCTTGGGGAAAGTTGATTTTGACAATTTTCCAGTGTTTTTGTTGCTTTTCTGGAGGAGGCGAGTTTTGGAGGCGCTGACTCACCCATTCTGAAAGTGAGTCTCGTCTCGCTGACGCTCAGATGCGAGCCTGGGGAAGGAGGTGCACGTGCATGTTAACCATCATCTTCCAAAGGCTAAATTGATGTTTTAAAAATTAAATCTCCATATTACTGTCCCTTCTGAGGGAGGCCGGCCACACCACATCTCACACGGGCAGATTACCTTATAATTATGCCCTAAGGTTTGTGAACACAACCTCAAACCCTAAAGTTGTGTCTTACAGGAGACCCCCTCTCGTGCCTGACCCCGTGACGCTGATTCCGGAAAGAATGCAGAGGTGTGCACGGTGATGCAGCCGCACGCCTCACTTCTCACGGGCACCATTTAGAGATGCAAACGGTTTTCGCCCTGGACCGTCCCCTTAAACACACCAGGCATTGTCCTCGCAGGGTTCTGTCCCCGGTGGACAGACCGAAGCCCCAAATGTCATGGTTCAGGCCAGAGTGATTTATAGCCGATGGTAGCTCAGGGCCATGCCTGTCGGTGAGAGGTGAAGTGCGACCCGCTGTTGCCACGGCCTCAGGGGCCCGAGGGAGGCGAGACCCAGGGGCTCCTGCCTCTGCCAGCATTAAAAAAAAAAAAAAAAAAAAAAAAAAAAAAAAAAAAAAAAAAAAAAAAAAAAAAAAAAAAAAAAAAACCTCCCAATATGTATATTTTTTTTCTTGCTTTTATATTCTCCAGAGATTTTATACAGGAAAAAGCTATTTAACTTCAGGAGCAAAATTCTACCCCGTATTTACAAATCAACCCTCAACTGAAAAGCACAATGAAAATATCAATTTTCAGTTGGCAGGCCAAATAAAATTTCTATTTTCGTCATTTCTCCTGATTTTTTTCAAGCGCACAACTGGAATTATGATGATAGTTTCACATTTCTTTAATCTGCTTAGATTGGGTCTGTTTGTTTAGATCCCCAACCCCAGAATACCAATTTTATCTTCATGTGATTCTCCTTTTCTCTAAGAACTACAAATTAAGTTTCTTTACACTATTCCCCAAAACAGGCTTCCTTTCTTTTCTGCGTCCCCGGGTCCCGAGTCATTGCCCCTTCGTGAAGAACCGAGCACTGGCAACGCCCCGGTAATGTCGCTGGCCCGGGTCCCGTGTTTAACCAGCGCGGTGTTCAGTCAGAAACACAATCGGGCCTGTCAGGTGACCAGCGTGTGTTCACCGCATCTGAGAATAACATCTCCATCTTCGACGGAGACTCCCATCCAGCTTCCCACGGACCACGGAGACCTTTAGCCCAGAACAGGACACCCCCAGATCGTGTCATTGGATAAAATTTCAAAGTGAGAGATGAGATTAACCAATATTTTATTTTTAACAGATAATTTATTGCATGGTTGATTTGTTTTTTCCTGCTTTTTTCATTTTCTCTGAGACGTTATTCTCAAACATGCACGTTGGGGTACGGTTATGATCACGTAACACTGTGTTTCAGATCTGGATGCTTTGTGGGTCATTTCTGGAGACACCGTCTTGTAGACGCAGTTGAGATTAGGGGGGCGGGGGCCAGCCCATGCGGTGGCCCCTGTCACCTCCGCTTTCTCTGGCCGTCCCTCTGATTCTTTCCGTGAGTCCCTTCGGATGTTGCTCAGTGGCTGGGTCACCCTTCCAGCGTTCTCGGTGCGATGCTGGCACCGCACCGGATTAGGGATCGCGACGCCTGGGTCCCAGCAGCTTCCTCCCCGCGGGCCACAGGCCCCGCGCCTGTCGGAGGCGGTGGCGTGTGTGCGGGAAGCAGGCGGCTCAGGGGCCGCGCCGTGGTGACCCGGAGCTCGCCGCCACCGTCCTGCGCCGGGCCTGGGCCAGTTCCCCGGACGGGCGCCCCCACGATAAGCCTGAGGCACTGGGGACACACACACAGTGGTTTCCGTCTTGAGAGATTTCTCAGTGCTCCCTCCGGGGGGCGTGCCAAGATGCTGTGACACGACGCTGGCCTCCCGGGGGACGGGATGGGATGGGAAATGATGGACGAGCGGAGTCCTTGTCCCCCAGCTCTGCACTTCCTGTCCCCGGAAGGGACCAAGCCCACAGCCGCCAGCCGAGGGCAGCCGTCACCCAGGCAGCGTGTGCCGGGCCCGGTTCTGGTTGGGATCCGTGTGAAGCTTACGTGTCCGACCGTGTGTGCGTCTGCGTGTGAGTGTGAGAGGGAGAGTGTGCGTGAGTGCGTCTGTGTGACTGGGTGACATGCCTCCTCCTTCCTGAGGCAGCCCGAGGCGCCCATGGCCACGTGCGGACGGAAACGCTACGTTTCTTCGATTCCTACCACGTGTCGTGACACGAATCTCGTTCCGTAGACGAGGGACAGACCTTGAGACGTCACCTCACACCCGTCCTTGCTTCGGCTGCTGCTGCGTGGTGACACCGCGGGGAACCCCGCACCCTTTGCCACGCTGGCCGGGCCGTGTGGGCCGGGCCTCGCACTGGGGCGCCCGTCGTCCGTGGCGCGAGCCGCTCGTGGCAGTGACTCACGGCCCCGAGCCAAACCGGGGGGCACGACGGCTGTGTTCCTCCACCTGCAGCCACGGCATTGGGGGCTGCGGCTGGAACCCCAGCTCTGCCAGTGGGCGTCCCCTGCTCCCGTCTGGGTCGCCCGTCCAAGCACGAGGGAGAAGAGACAGTGGCGGGTCAAGGGCCCGGGACGCAAGCGTCTGGACGTAGCGGCCGTCCTCGAAGGCGGGCTGGGCCTTCTCGGCTGCCCCATCGCCGGCCGCCTCCCCGGGCTCGCCCCGCGCTGGCCTCCGGGCCGCGGGAGCCTGCGGGCACCCCCGGGCTCTGAAGGGTTAAGGGTGGACGATGACGAGGTATCTCTTGGAGGATCAGGAGTTATCTCTGGGAGAGCCCAGCAAGGCTCCCTCCCGGGGCCTGCACGCCCACCTCACGTGATCCCTGGCCACGGCCACGGCCACGGGCAGGAAAAAATAATAAAAAGGAGAAAAAAGAAGCAACGGGCTTTTCGAAATACGTTGAGACATCCTTGCGAACTCCGTGTTTTGATTTAGCTGCGTGAGTCCGGGGGCCACAGCAGGCCCCCAGCGGGGGACCGGGTGGAAGAACGGATCCCGGACGCGCCAGCAGGAGGCCGGGGGCCCGACCCGGATCTCGGCACCGCGTCGTCACGGGCAGAACCCACGGTGAGGCCGAGGGCGCGCGCCAGCGGCCCCGGGGGCTGCAGCAGCACCCGGCCCTTACGAGTAAGAGGCACAGCCCGGGGTCACCGGCCCGGCCGGTCTCCGACGGAGGGGAGGGCTTGGGGACACGGCGCGGACAGCTATGTCTTTAAGACCGCCGTAGGGCCATACGTATTTTCTCTTCTATGAATGGGTTCTGCTGGAAATTACAGCGTGGCCCGCGGTCCCCTGGGCTCAGGGAGAGAGCCTCCCGGCCCCGGGCGGCGCTGATTGGTGACTTTCCTCCTCCCCTCCCAGCCCCCGTCCTAATTGAAACCAAATGTGCAGCGGGCTGGATGCTGGGACCCCTGGCGCCCGCCCAGGAACGCTCAGAATGCGAGGCTTCTCTCCCAGGCGTCTTGCATCAGCCTGCGGCGAGCGCCCCGCCGGGCTCTGCGCGGCACAGCGGGCCGGGCGCGCCTCCACCGGGCTTCCGGGGCCGGGGGCGTGAGGGTCACCCCGTCTTCCTCCTGCCGCGGCTGTGCTCTCCTGCAGGAGCGTAAGTCCCGTGGGTTTGCTTTGCCTCCATGTTCTGCTTTTCTGAAAACGAAAGTGCTCAGTCTCTGTCTCCCGGTGTCTCCCGGGAAAGTTCACAAAGGGAAGGGGCTTCGGGTCCGGCAGGGAGGGAGGGACGGGGCCGGGGCGCCGGCGCCCCGAGGAGTCCACGGCCTTGCGTCTCCTCGGGGGGCCGGCTTTACGTGGCGGACGGCAGAGTCAGGGGAGCAACGTCCCTAAGAAGACGCAGGCGAAATCGAGGCCCCGGCTCCAGCCAAGGCCTCGGCGCAGGCGGAGGCGCCCGGGGCGGCCCGGCTGCCGTTGGGGGTCCCGGGTCTGGGGGGGACGGCTCCCTGTGCCTCTGCTCGTCCAGGGGAGTGGCTGGCCGCTTGCGCGGAGGGCAGCGCAGGCCGAGGGCGGGCTGCGGCCTGTGGCGCCCGCGGGGCCCGGTGGCGGGCGGGGGGGACACGGTCCCCGCCTGGACGGCCGCCCCGCTTTGTTATCACAGGCTCAGGGGCGCTGGCCGTCGGGGCCGCGGAGTCCGCCAAGGGGAAGGAGCGTTCTTCCCAGTGGGCAGCATCGGGCGCCCGCCCGCCTCGGGGCCCGGCACCATCTTGGGGACTGCTGGTCGTCCCGCCCGCCCGCCCGCCCGGGGAGCACGGCTCCCGGGGCCCCCGCCCGCCCCTCGCACCTGCGGGGAGCGAGGCGGCTGGTGCCCCCGGGAGCATGGCGGAGCCGCGGGGCTGGCACCCGCCCAGGGCCATCCACATTGCAGCTGAGGCCGAGGCCGGGGCTGTCGCCCCCGGGGCGTTCGCGGGCGGGACACGGCGGCCCCTGTCCGGGCGGGCGCATGCGGGAGCCAGTGAGCACGGGGTGGGCGGCAGGCCCCGTGGGGTGGGGACGCGGAGGCCGGGCTGGTGGCGGGGTGACTCGGGGGGCTGCGGCTGAGAAGCTGGACACGGGAAACACGCGTGTGTCTGTTGGGGGTGCGGCCCCCGCTGCCTTCGCGTCTCATTTACCGTTTTACCGTTTGCTCGAGCAGGACACGGGACCTGGCCGAGTGCAGAGCCCGGGGCGTCAGGCCCCCTCCCTGCCAGAGGCCGCGGCTCTGCGGTCCGGGTGTGAAGAGGGGCTGCTCGTGGTGCTGTGCGCGCCCCCCCTTAGAGCCGGGGACCCCCCGCTGGGCGGAGCCGCTGGCCCCGTCCCACCTCGGCCTCTGTGTGTGGCGGGGACCACGGCGCTGCTCTGCCGTGTCAGGCGTTCGGGGACACTGGCCGTGGCGGTCGGAGGCCGTGAAGGGCCCAAGCACCCGGGTCTCGTGGTGGCCGTCACCCAGCGCCAGACGCCATGCGAGGGCCGCTGCCATGGATCCGTGCGTGACAGCGTCCCCACGTTGCCGAGTGTGACACCGTCCCCATGCCTGCGTGGCCAAGTGTGACACCAGTCACCATGCCTGCTTTCATGAATGGAAGCCGCCCCCCTGGGGTTCCCTCTGTCACAGGGCCCAGCGAGTCCGTGGTCTGTCACCCCGAGGGAGCTGTGGGGGGTACGTCCCCAACGTCCCCCGCCTGGGTCTGCACTGCATCCAGCGAGGACTCGGTCAGGATGCGTCCCTTGAGCTGTCGTGGACCAAACACACACTGCTGTCACCGTGAGACCCCACGGTCAGCCTCGGGAACACGTGGCCCCCGGCGCGTGGGGCTCAGAGCTGCGTGCTCCGTGGGGTACGGGCGGGGGGGGGTGGCGGCCTTGGGCGTGAGGGAGCAAACTCACGCCCTCGTCCTGGTGACCCGGCCTTCTCAAGGGGGACAGTCCCTACGGAGTCGGGGTCCCAGCGCAGCCACCCATGGACTCCTGACGGGGAGACGCTCTCAGCTCCTGAGGCCGGGTGGTGCCTGGATGTCACTGGAACGGAGCAGACGGGAAACTGGCTCACAGTCGGGGCCCCGGGCGCAGGGCCCTCCGGCAGACCCGGCGCCTTGAATGGCTCCCCCTGAGTCGGGGCTGCCGACACCGGGCGCGAGCAGGCCAGGTGCCCCGAGGGCGGGCGTTCCCTCGTCTCAGAGCTGGCGAGGGGCTGTTTTGGGGCGACCCAGGCGGCCGGCAGGCCAGGTGGACTGTGGGGAGCAGCGGACGCGTCAGGGGGCTGCTGCCCGTTGCGTCCGGAGGCGGCGTGATGGGTCGGGACCGGCGGGGCGGTGAGCGGCATGGGCTGCAAGGCCGCGGAAGTGGACGGACGGGCACGGTGACCCGGTGCGGGTGCCCCCGGGGGCCGGGAGCAGAGCGGAGCCGGTGTGACAGCTGAGGGGCCCGCGCCCCTGAACCCCGCCCCCCGCAAGAGCCCCGAGTGGAGACGAGCACCCTAAGCTCAAGACCGGACCCCAAGCCATGGTTCCTTGGTCGGCCGTCCCCGGGGCTGTGGGCGGAGCAGGCGGCTCTGGTTCCAGAGAGACGGGGACGGCTCGTTGTCCCCCGTCCCCCCCTTTCCCGTGGGGGGCCCAGTCCGCGTCGACCCGCGAGGGGGCCTTGCCTGTTGGACGCAGCGCCACGCTCGGGGACCCGCATCAGACGCGTCCCGGGCACCCTGGAGAGCAGGCCCCTCCCTGCGGCCCCCGTGGGTGCCCGGCCTGGGGGTGGCCTGGTGGCCCTGCAGCCGTCAGCACTGCGCACGCGCTGGACCAGGGGGCTCTCCTACGGGGGGCACCCAGGGGGGGCGCACGGCTCACGCTCGCAGGACCTGGGGGGAATCGCAGGCCGGCCCGGGCCCTGCCCGGGGCTGCGGGCTGACGGGAGGGACGCGCTGGCACTCAGTGCGGCCTCCGCTCCGGTGCCTCCTCCGCTTTGTCCTCGCGGAGGCCACACGGACTCCGGACGCACCCGTAGTCCTCTCAATGCCCAGCCTGCGCCGGCAGGGCGCTGACCTGCGACCTCTCCGCGGACAGGCAGAGGGACAGTGACAGCCGCAGTGTGAGGCGTGGTTCCAGCCACGGAGCCGTCTCTGAGGTCGGGCTCAGTGCCAGGCTGGACGGGGCGCAGGTCAGCGAGCTCCCCAGTCTGTCCCTGGGCTGCCCCGAAGCCAGCGTGTCACACACACACACAGCTGCCCCGGAGCCAGCGTGTCACACGCACACACAGCTGCCCCGGAGCCAGCGTGTCACACGCACACACAGCTGCCCCGGAGCCAGCGTGTCACACGCACACACAGCTGCCCCGGAGCCAGCGTGTCACACGCACACACAGCTGCCCCGGAGCCAGCGTGTCACACGCACACACAGCTGCCCCGGAGCCAGCGTGTCACACGCACACACAGCTGCCCCGGCTGCTAGGCCGGGCCGCTGCCCAGTGGTCACTCAGCCACTGGGGCCAGCGAGGTCCCCAGTTGAGCGTTGCCCACCGGGCCTGGGTGTCGGGGGCTCACCTGGTGGCCGGTGGTCAGGGGAGGACCCCTCAGAAGCCGTTGGGGGCCCCCTCCCGCCCCCTCCCACTTCAGGCCCCGCCCCCAACTTCCCAGGCCACCCCGGCCTCGCTTCCCGAGTCCACCCCGCGCCACGCTCTCTGCCCGCTGGCCCGGCCCGCCTCGTCCCTGTGCGGTGTGTCCACCTGGTTCCACGGTGAGGAAACCCCGTTCTCTGTGCTCGACGCTGAAGCCGCCGTCTGTCCCTCAAACCAGCTCTGCCCCGGTCCCCCGGACGTGTCTGCAGAGGGGCCCCTGGCCGCCGGCCACCGGGGACCTCGTGCCTGCAGCTGGTCCCTGCCGGTCCTCCACGCCCTCCTCACATCGTCCCAGGCCAGGCTCTGGGTGCCACTCGGCCAGCGCATCCCCAGAGGCCCCCAGAGGCCCGGTGACGCCCGACGGGCTCTCTGTTCACAGCCCATGGGGATGGGCTAATGGCGCTGAGCGTGGGGCGCCCGCTGTGTGGCAGGCGCGTCCGCGTCTTGCTGGGACGTTCAGAGGCAGGCATGGGCCTCGGGGCTGAGGCAGGCGGAGCTGAGCCAGCCCCGACGGCCGCACTGGTGGACCCCAGCAGGGGGCGGGCACGCGGGCGTCTGCGGCCACATGCGCGTGGGAAGGCCGTGGTGCGCTCGGCCAGCTCTGCCCGAGTTCACCACATCTGTGGTGAACCTCGGCGCTGGACTTCGCTGCCGTGGGACCCCCGGGCACGGCTGTCAATGCTGCGTGGGGACGCGTGGCATGATTTGCGCGTTGACCCACCACAGAGACGTTGGGTCGCGAAGCTCGTTCCCACGCGGGTGGCAGAGGGTCTTGGGCCCCAGGCTGAGCCGCACGACGGCGTCAAAGCTTCAGTGTCAAAGCATCGGTGGCTGAGGCTCGTCACTCACCGTCCTGAATGAACGCTCCCGGGGTTGGGGGTCCCCGCACCTGCATCCTCCGGAGGCCGAGCCGGGTGAGGTGGCGGCCGCACAGGCCCCCGGTGTGCACGCCGCCTGTGCACCAGGCCCGCAGCGCAGGAGGTGGGACACGGGGGGGGGGGACGGGAGGTGCCGGGGCCGTGGTGGGGGGCTGCTCCTCAGACACACACCGTGCACTCACGGGGGGCTGGGCGCCCCGTCTGCAGGCCTCACAGGCCCCGGCCCTCCCCTGGCCAGACCCCAGGGCTGCGGTCAGGGCGCTGCCGCCCGCGGCCCGCGGCCATGGCCTGCAGCCCAGGGGTCCAGGGGTCCATGGGCCTGCAGGGCGTCTCTGCCTTTCCAGGCGTTTCAGTCCCACGCAGCTCTGTCTGCAGAGCCCGGGACACGGGCAGGGTTTCCCGAGGGGGGGGCGCACGGGAGTGGGGCATCCACGCCCCTCGGTCCTCCCACGAGTTCTGCGAGCCGGGGTGAGCGTCCAAGGGGAGACGGTGGGAAACACACAGGCCCCGAGCACCAGGGGCACCAGGAGCCTTTTCATTGCGAACCCACCCTTCCCCAGGCCTGGGCGGGGGCGCGGGGGGCTGTGCGTGCCCACGGGGCCCTCACCAGGAAACTCGCGTGGAGCGCCCCTGCTCACGTCCGCCGGGGCGGGGTGCTGGCCGGAGGGTGGCGGGTGGTCGGCGACGGCGGACGCCAGGTTTCACAGGAACCATCCTTTTCCTTAGCGTCTAATTTTACGCAGAATTTTCTTTTTTCAAATGGGAAATATTTTTGTCACTAAGATATTTTTGCAACTAACTCTATAGAATGAAACCCGGAATTGCACGTCAACTTGACAAGAGCTGTGAATGACCTTGAAAACGCCCGTCCTAGCTGATGTGGGCTTGTCGCTTTGGGGCCCTGTGCTAAGGAAGTGCTCTGAAGGGGTGAGATGGACGCACAAGGATGCCGCATTAGACCCAAAACAGAACCGAGCGGAATGCCCAGCACCGAGAGTTGGTTGGATATAAAATGAGGAGTGTTTTGAAGGGTGGTTTTCAGAATTTTAGACAGCACGTGCTTCCTGCTCAACCAAGATGCCCCTCAGACTTGCTGTCCCGTCCGTGTGTCCCCACGTTCCGTTTCTGAGCCGCTCCCGTGCCTCACGCCGCCGGCCCCACCGTCCTGGCCCCCGGACAGCAGGTGGCCCCTGCCATGGGGTCGGCTCCGTGGACCTGGGCCCGTGAGGTCGTGGGGCTGGGCCGTGAGTGCCACCCGCGGTCTCTCGTCAAACCCACTGTAACTCGTGGGGGCGTCGGGGCGTCGCGGTGACCGAGAGCCATCCCTGGGTGAGCCGAGCCAGGCCGGCCACTGGAGCGCCAGCCGGAGAAGGTCCAGGGAGGGTGAAGGTAGCAGGCGGTGCCATCTGCCCCCGCCTGTCACGCCGCCCTCCTGGCTCACTGACGCTGGCCGTGGTGCTGGCCTCCTCGCTCTCGCCGATGGCTCGTGCCCTGGTGGCTGTGCTTCCCGGACGGTGGGCACGCAGGCCCCCGGGACCCCCTCGCGACGTTCTGCCAGGGAGGCACCGTAAGAAAGCGGAAGGCCCACGACAGTCAGAGGAAACGTGTGGGGCCCTGAGCGGCCACGGAGCGTCCGCAGGACTCATGAAGCGCGGTCGCAGACGCGGAGGGGAGGCGGACGGGGGATGGAGACCAGGCAGGGACGTCAGAGCCCGTGCCCGAGGGCCGTGTGTGAGGTGCACGCCTTCAGCAGGCTCCGGGCGGGCGTGGGGCCCAGCGGCCGCGTGAGAGTCGCGTGCCAAGCGCGTGTCTCGTGCTCGTGCACGTCTGTTTCCTTCCCGTGTCTCCGTCGCTAAGGCTCGTGCTTCAGACGGAGACGTGTGCCGTGACCGCGCGCCAGGAGCTGTGTGCGGCGCCGAGGGCAGCGCGGGCTGCCGTGGGCTCACGCGGCCGGGGGCAGGGCGCTGGCACGCAGCAGGTGCGTCCGGGTCGGCGGTGACAGCGGGTGACACGGCCCTGGGTGCAAGGACGGGGCGGTGGAGCTGGGCGGCGGGGTCCACTCCGGCGGCGCCGCGGCCCGTGCAGTGACGTGTGAGCTGGTGGCTGTGACACGTTGGCCCCGGGGCATGGCCAGCTTCCCTCGGCTCCTGCGTCCTCAGCCCCCTGGCCCCGCTTCTGCTGCTGAGAGCTCGCTTGCTTGCGCCAGGCAGTGACCGGGCACAGTGACCGCTTGAAGTGGCCGTGGTCTTGAATTCTGACATCAGTCGTAGGGGCCAGTCCTGCTATCCCCCCATTTGACAGATGCGACCTAAGGCTCAGAGAAGTGGGGTGACTCGCCCTGGGCCACACCCGGTGGGAGAGAGTGCTGAGCTGCGAGCCCGTCCCCCAGCCCGGTCATCAGGCTCTGTCACCTCCGTGTCAGCGCCCGCTGGTCGGGGGCTCCTGGGAAGGCCCAGGACACGGCCGGGGACAGGCAGAGGAGGGACGAGGAGGGACGGTGACTCCTGCAGACGTGGGCGTCTGGCCTGCGCAGGCGCTGACTCCCCTCACCAAGTGGGAAGAGCCTCAGCTCGCAGGGGACCCCGGAGCTGTGGCTGAGGCAGGCGCGAACACTCCACTCGGAGCAGAGCCCCTCACTGGGGTGGCCGCCATCTGGACAGGAAGCTGGGAGGAGCTGGCTCTCTGTCCCTGGCGGAGGGCGTGTGTCTGGCTGTGGCTCTGGTCCAGCTCCCTCCCTGGGTGTCGTGTTTCCAGAGCTCCAGGCCTTGCCTGTTGGGGCCCCCCGGCTCTGGCCATAACGCCCGCCTCCTTGGCCAGAGCAGGCGGGGTTTGCCAGGCGGGGTTTGCCAGGCGACCTGACTGGGTTTCCCGCCTCACCCACAGCTGCAGCCCCGGGGTGAGGCCCAGGCAGCGCTGTGGGGCCCAGGCCCCTGCTCGCCGCTCCCCACCCTCCGGCCTGCCTGGCTCTTCCCGCCCAGACCGGGGCCCACAGCCTCTCTCCCCGCTCCCCAGGGGAGCGCCCTCCATCTTGCTGGGCCCACACCTCTGCCCAGGGCCTTGAGGCCCTGTGCCTGGCTGAGTCCGCCCCGCACCCCACACGGCCCCGCACCCCTCCCCTGGCTGAACCTCCCCCACGCTGGGAGGGGCCCAGTGGAGACGCAGCTCTCTCTGCTCGCTTCTTTGGTGGCCCCACGGAGCCCGGGGCCAGGGTCTGGGGCTGGAGGAGCTGGGTTAAAGGCCCCCTGAGGGGGGACAGGCCCTGCCCCCCCGTCCCCCATCCCCCAACCCCCTGGCCGTGCACAGAGCTGCCAACCGCTGGGCCGAGTGCCCGCCGAGCAGGTCAGAGTCCAGGGCTCAGGAGGAAGGGGGACACCGTGGCCTCCACAGTCCCTGCCGGAGCCGCAGGCCGCGGCCGCGGTGACAGCAGCAGACGCCCTGGCCAGGCGGCCATGCGCGTTCTCACACGGGGCGGGCGTCCAGCACGTTTGCGGTGGCCGAGACTGTGGCCCGCGCCCCACGCCCACTGTCGCCCACGGGACCCCCGGTGCGGGTCCCCGCACGAGGCCGTCCCGACCGCCCTTCTGCGTCCCGTGTCACGTGTCGTACCGGGGGCCCCGGCGTTCGGCCGATTATCAGTGCTTCCTGTCACTCTACAGCGGTTTGATGCGTGCAGAATCGCTGCGACGCTCGGCACGCGGCATCCCCGTGCGCCCCGCGCCCGTCTCCCCTCCCCGTGGCGTCTCGTGGCTCGTCACGGCCCGTGGCCCGATGCTGACGCGAAGGCCGCGGGGCCCAGCGCCGTGTCCCTCCCACGGGCGGCGCCGCCTCCGTCACCGCTTCCCCGTCTCCCCCCCACCCGCCTTCTCCCGCTGCAGGCCCCGGGTCCGACACCGCCGTCTGAGATGCTCCTGGTCCCCAGGGTGCCGCTGGTGCTGCCGCTGCTGCTGCCGCTGCTGGGCTCTGCAGAAGCTCAGGTCAACCCAGGTAATGCGCTGCTGGGCGGCCGCAGGGGGCGGAGGGGCCGCAGGGGGCCGCGCTCCAGCCACCGCCTGCCCCCTGGTCCTGGGCGCAAGGCACACGCTCTCCGCTGTCCCTTGTCCAGCCGTATGCCGCTACCCCCTGGGCATGTCAGGGGGCCACATTCCCGACGAGGACATCTCAGCCTCCAGCCAGTGGTCGGAGTCCACAGCTGCCAAGTACGGGAGGTGAGGCTGGACGCCACGGCCGGCCCGGGGCCCCGCTCGGAGGGGCTACCTGCACGGCCCTGCCCCACCCCGGGGGCCGGGGAAGGAAGGCGGGCAGCGGGGGCTGCTGGGCGGCTGTGGGTGCAGACTCAGCAGGAGCCCGGGGGTCGGGGACCGAGCCGTCCGCAGTGGGCTCTGAGAGACGTCACCTGCAGTGCACAGAGTGGGGCCCTGGGCGGACAGCGCGGCTGCTGCCGGGTCCCTCTCTCTGTCACGACCCCACGGAGGAGGCTGTTGTGTCCCCACACTGAGGCGAGCTCCTTGTGGTCACCCATCGGGGCCCCTGAAGCCACAGCCCCCGTCAAGGCGCCCGCTTGCCAGGGCCCCGGCCCCCACTGGAGCCTGAGTGTCTGGCTCTGTTAGGACGGAGGCCCCCATGGGACTGCGCCCCGGCACGTGCCCCTGCGGGGGGCAGCGGTCGGCGGGTGGCCGGGGTGACGGTGAGGAGGTGGCAGTGTGAGCGAGGCTGCCGGCCCGGGGGCGGGGGCCCAGCGCCAGGCTCCCCAGGGCCGTGGGACTGCTCGCCGGGGGCCCCACCTGGACGCACCCCGGCCGCTGTCCCCAGGGCCTCAGGGCCGCTCGCCGAGGTCCCAGCCGCGCCCGCACCCGCTTCCGCAGGCTGGACTCGGAGGAGGCGGACGGAGCCTGGTGCCCCGAGGCCCCGGTGGAGCCGCACGACCTGAAGGAGTTCCTGCAGATCGACCTGCGCGCCCTGCACTTCATCACCCTGGTGGGGACCCAGGGCCGCCACGCGGGGGGCCACGGCATCGAGTTCGCCCCCATGTACAAGATCAATTACAGCCGGGACGGCTCGCGCTGGATCCCCTGGCGGAACCGGCACGGGAAGCAGGTGGGGGGCCGTCCCGCCCCCGGGCTGCTGGGCGTCCGGACACGTGGCCGGGTGGGGCGCGCGGGGGACGGGGCGGCCACGGGCCCCCGGGCAGCGGTGCGGGCTCACCCAGCCCCTGGCTGGAGAGAGAGGGCCCCGCGGGGGAAGGGGTGGGGACGCGGGGGGTGGCAGCGTCCCCTCACCGCACGGCCCCGCCCCGCCCCCAGGTGCTGGACGGGAACAGTAACCCCTACGACATCCTCCTCAAGGACCTGGAGCCACCCATGGTGGCGCGCTTCGTCCGCTTCGTGCCCGTCACGGACCACGCCACCAACGTGTGCATGCGCGTGGAGCTGTACGGCTGCGTCTGGCTCGGTAGGTCCGGGCGGGCGCCCGGCAGCCCGTCCCGCCGGCCGGGGGCGTGAGGGGGGCCCCACACGGTCCTCTCGACCGAAGTGACCCCGCCGGGGAGAGGGGCGACAGGAACGCCGCCCGCGACGCTGACCACGACCGCGGACGGCTCCCCGGCCGGGGCCCCGTGGAGTCCCAGTGGATGTGCCACCCTGGTGGCCCCTCGGGGCCGCGGGAGGGTCCCCGGGGGGGCCGGTCTGAGCGGCAGGCGCTGACCGTCTGTCTGTGTCTCCTCGGCAGACGGCCTGGTGTCGTACAGCGCCCCCGCTGGACAGCAGTTCGTGCTCCCCGGAGGAGCCGTCATCTACCTGAACGATTCTGTGTACGATGGAGCCGTCGGGTACAGGTGAACGCCGGGAGCGCTGGTGCTCGGCAGGGGGACAGCGCCGCCCAGCAGAGTCACGTTCACTCATGGCTTGGGGTCAGGGATCAGCCAGCGCTGATTTAGACCCTGGGCCGGGCAGCGCGAGATGACGTAGCTGACATAAAACACGTGGTCCTCCTGTGCCGGGAGCTCAGGGCCCAGGGTGGGGGGACGGAGCCGTCACAGGGAGGTGACGGAGGGCACAGGGCCAGGCTCTGAGAGCGGTGGCCGGATTTACCGACCCTTGAATCAGGATTCACGGTCGACACGGGAATGGGCAGCTTGCGAGACGAAGGGCCAGGGGCATCGGAGTCAAAAGTGTGATTGATGAGTGGGACGGGGTGAGAATTTTGGGGGGAATGCCCCCACGACTAGATGGAGGGGGGAAGGGGGCGGGGAGGCTGCCGTAGATGGGGACAGTCACGAGCCGAGGACGTGGGTCGGAGAGCAGAGGGGAGAAGCAGGGCGGGGACGAGGGTGGGCTGGCAGCGTGAGGCGACAGGTGGAGAGTGGGGGTGCAAGGCGATGGGATGTGAGCTGGCGGGGTGGAGGGACAGTCGCGCGGTGTGGTGAGGCAGGCGACCGGACCGTGGCTCGGCCGCCGAGGGAAAGACAAAAGCTGTCAGGGACTCGGACGGACACAGCGGCTCCCGCTCACTGCCCGAGGCAGGTGACATCGGGGTGGGGCGGCCGAGCGCTGGGCGGACACAGGCTCAGGGCAGCAGCGAGCGTGTGAAGATGTCCCATCAGAGGGAACACGAAAATGCCGTCGACAGCTTCTCTCCAGAGGGGTCGCACCAAATATTTTATAAAATCCACGTCTGTGAAACGCTTACTCCCCTGCTGTCCACCCTGTAAACTACCTTTGCTTTTGCATAACCCTCCAACCCCCAAGACCTCGGCTGTGACCGAGCCAGGAGGAGGGGCGGTGACAGCCCTGCCCGCGACGGGCCACTGACCGCAGGCCCCTCTCTCCCCGCCCCGCCCCCGCGCAGCATGACCGAGGGGCTGGGCCAGCTGACGGACGGGGTGTCCGGCCTGGACGACTTCACACAGACGCACGAGTACCACGTGTGGCCTGGCTACGACTACGTGGGCTGGCGGAACGAGAGCGCCGCCGACGGCTACGTGGAGATCGTGTTCGAGTTCGACCGCGTCAGGAACTTCACCACCATGAAGGTCGGGCCCCGCGTGGCACCGCGTGTGCGTGTGGTGACACTGTGTGCGCATGTGTCTGCAGTGGCTCACTCCCGCTCCCCGCCGGGCCCGGTGTGACACCGCGTGTGTGTGTGGTGACACCGCATGTGCGTGTGTGTGCAGTGACACCACGTGCACCCATGGTGGCTCACACCCGCTCCCCACCGGGCCCCGGGTGACACCGCGTGTGCATGTGATGACACCGCGTGTGAGTGTGCGTGTGCATGTGGTGACACCGCGTGTGCATGTGGTGACACTGTGTGCGCATGTGTCTGCAGTGGCTCACTCCCGCTCCCTGCCGGGCCCTGTGTGACACCGCGTGTGCGTGCGGTGACACCGCCTGTGCGTGAGGTGACACCGCGTGTGCGTGTGCTGACACCGTGTGCGTGTGTGTCTGCAGTGGCTCACGCCCGCTCCCCGCCGGGCCCCATGTGACACCGCGTGTGCGTGTGCGTGTGGTGACACCGCGTGCGCGTGTGCGTGCGGTGACACCGCGTGTGCGTGTGCGTGTGCGTGCGGTGACACCGCGTGCGCGTGTGCGTGTGGTGACACCGCATTTGTGCGCCCGCGGCGGCTCACGCCCGCTCCCCGCCAGGCCCATGTGACACCGCGTGTGCGTGTGCGTGCGGTGACACCGCGTGTGCGTGTGCGTGTGCGTGCGGTGACACCGCGTGTGCGTGTGCGTGTGCGTGCGGTGACACCGCGTGTGTGCGTGTCTGTGCGGTGACACCGCGTGTGCGTGTGCGTGTGCGTGTGGTGACCCCGCGTGTGCGTGTGCATGTGCGTGTGCGTGCGGTGACCCCGCGTGTGCGTGCAGTGACACCGCGTGTGTGCGCCCGCGGCGGCTCACGCCCGCTCCCGCCAGGTCCACTGCAACAACATGTTCGGCAAGGGCGTCAAGACCTTCAAGGAGGTGCAGTGCTACTTCCGCTCCGAGGCCAGCGAGTGGGAGCCGAACGCCGTGTCCTTCCCCCTCGTCCTGGACGACGTCAACCCCAGCGCACGCTTCGTCACCGTGCCCCTCCAGCACCGCATGGCCAGCGCCATCAAGTGCCAGTACCACTTCGCCGACACCTGGCTGATGTTCAGTGAGGTCACCTTTCAGTCAGGTTGGGAGCTCGGGGCGCCGGGCGTCTGGGGGGCGGTGGCTCTCGCTGTGCGGGGAGGGGACCTCATGTCACTGGCTGTGGCTGGGAGGGCCGGGCTGAGACCGGGGTGGACAGAGGGTCGGCTCGGCCCTCACGCGTCCTGGGGGGCTGCAAATGGGGGCACCACGGGTTACAAACTTTGTACCAACTCACGGTGAAAACAGCTCCGTGAGAACTTCTAGGAAATCTGGGGCCATCGCCAGAGCAGGGGCCACCTCTGTGCTCAGGCGACCCCCGCGAGCGTTCGCCCCAGGCCCGACCCCCACCGGTGACCTCTGCTGGAGTCCCCTCTCTTCTTGGGCACCAGGCAGTGATCTGTAGCCCCCCGCCTCCCTGCGTGCCCTTCCCCTGCCCTGTCGGCCCAGACCCAGCCCCCGGCAGAAGGCCAGCCCTCTGCACCTCTGCTTCACCCCGTGGCACCCCGTGTGCAAAACTTAGACGGACATTCACGGGAGAAGCGTCGCCCCACTCAGCAGATGGAGGGTGGTCAGGAAAGGCTGGTGGCGACCCATGGACTCGGGTCCACGGCGTGCAGGTCACACCTGCCCTCCACAGCCCGCTGTCCACTCGGCGGCCCTGACCCACCCGTGTTTCGTGACAGACGCTGCCATGTACAACAATTCCGGGGTCCTGCCCACGTCGCCCGTGGCGCCCACGACCTACGGTGCGTGTGGGACTTGGCTGCGGGAGGTCAGCGGGGTGAGGGGGCTGGGGGCTGTGGGGGCTGCGGTCCCGGTGGGCGCTCGACGCGTGGGGTGAGCTGGTCCCCGGGAGACTGGCAGTTCATGTCACCTGAGGCCCGAATCCCCGCTCCCCGCGGCTGGTCCGAGGGATCCCTCAGCCAAGGCGGAGTCTGGAGCCGTCCAGCTGCTTCGGGGGAGTCGGGGAGCGAGGGGCAGAGACACGGAAGGGGACACTCTCTGGGGACAGCCACGGTGGGGGTCTTGAAATGCCAGTCTCTCTCGTTGGAGATAAATATGCAAAAGTGTCGAACCCATGGCTCCCGACACTCACCGGCCACGCCGGCCACTCTCTGGGCATCGTGTGACCTCCTGTCCCCAAAGACGGCCCTCAGCCGCCTTGCCTCGTCTCCAGGGCGGAGTGAGGCTGCTGGTCACCGGCCTCACGAGGAGGGACTGGGGGCCGGTGGCCCAGGCCGTGGTGAAGAAGGAGCCGAATCTGGGAGGGAGAGCAGAGCTCCTGCCACCCGTCCTGCGGTGGGAGGGGCGGCGGCCGCTGTCGGGGGGAGCCCCGCGGGCACGGGGCAGAGCAGCGGGCCCCGGGGGGCCCTCGCACGGCTGTCCCCAGGGCACCGGCTCAGCCCCGCCCCCCGTCCGGGCCCCCATGCGCCTCCCGCCCCCGAGATGCCACATGAGCTCTCTCTTCCCGGCCACAGACCCGATGCTTAAAGCCGACGACAGCAACACCCGGGTGCTGATAGGCTGCCTGGTGGCCATCATCTTCATCCTCCTGGCCGTCATCGTCATCATCCTCTGGAGGCAGTTCTGGCAGAAGATGCTGGAGAAGGTGAGGGCACGCAGCCGCCCCTCCCCCACCGCCGGCCGCTGGTGCCCGGGAGCGAGGCCGGACACTCAGGCTCCCCGGGCCCCCGAAAGCAGCGGGGAGACAAGCCGGTGGCCGGAAGGGGTCGGCAACGAGTAAGCCAGGCCATGTCCCCGAGTTTGGAACGAGGCTCTGCAGCCCCCCGAGAGCACTGCCCAGTGGGGGCACTCAGCTCGGGCGTCACCCTGAGGACGCGGGCTCCCTGGCTGCAGGGTGGGTGGCGGCGCCTGTGGGTCTCGAGATCCCAGGTGGTTGTGACGCATGAGCTACAATCCCTGCACGCTCTCCTCGCCTCGTCGGCTTGTTTTGTGGGGCGTGTGCATGTGTGTGTGCATGTGTGTGTGTATGGTTATGCGTGTGTGTCAGTATGCACGTGTGCACGTGCATACATGTGTGCACACACTGTGCATGTGTGTATTGTGTATCTGTGCTCATGTGTGAATGTATATGCATGCATGTGCACGTGTGTGTATGCATGTGTGTGCATATGTGCGTGTGTATGGTTACATGCGTGTCAGTATGCGTGTGTGCATGTGCATGTGCATACATGTGTGCACACACTGTGTGTATGTGTGTATTGCATATCTGTGCTCATGTGTGAACGTATATGCATGCATGTGCACGTGTGTGGTGTGTATGCATGTGTGTGCATATGTATGATTACGTGTGTTAGTATGCACACGTGCATGTGCATGCATGTGTGCACACACTGTGTGCATGTGTATATTGCATATCTGTGCGCACGTGTGAATGTAAATGCATGCATGTGCACGTGTGTGCGTGTATATGCATGTGTGTATGTATGGTTACACGTGCATGTTAGCATGCACGTGTGCATGTGCATACATGTGTACACACTGTGCATGCGTGCATTGCATATCTGTGCGCACGTGTGAATGTATGTGCATGCATGTACACGTGTGTGCATGTGCATGTAAACACATCTGGCCTCGTTAGCACGCCAGCCGAGTCCCTCACAGTCCAGCCCCACAGCCTGGCACGTGAAGGTCGCCGTGCTCCACCCGGGTCCCTCCTCAGAGTCTTCTGGTCCAGGCAAATCGTCTGAGTAGTTTTCATTACCCTGGTCAGTCCCAGCGGTGAGGGGCGGAGTCTGGGGCACGCGCGGGCACTGGGGGACGCCGACTGCGGCTGGGGAGTGGTGACAGCCTCGGGCGGGGAAACCGGCGGCTGCGCCCCCACACGCCCCCCCCCTCGTGCCGCCCCCCAGGCGTCGCGCAGGATGCTGGATGACGAGATGACCGTCAGCCTGTCGCTGCCCAGCGAGGCCAGCATGTTCAACAACAACCGCTCCTCGTCGCCCAGCGAGCAGGAGTCGGGCTCCACCTACGACCGCATCTTCCCGCTGCGCCCCGACTACCAGGAGCCGTCGCGGCTGCTGCGCAAGCTCCCGGGGTTCGCCGCGGGCGACGAGGAGCCAGGTGCGCGCGCGCGCGGGGCGGGGCAGGGCGCGTGACGGACGTGGGCACCAGGTGCGCGCGCGGGGTGGGCGCATGACGGATGCGGGCTCCGCCCAGCGGGTGTTTGGGGGGCCCCTGCAAAGCGGGAACAAGAGAGTCAAAGGCGTTGCTACCCTCAAGTTAAATCAGCGCTAGTCCTTAAAGAAACATGCTAGCAAGTCTGCAGCCTCCCCACTGCCCTGGTGTTGGGGGGCCCCCCTGTGGTAGCTCTGCCACAGACGGTTTGCGGGGGGCGCGGACCATGCCGTGGCGAGCGGAGGTGGCTTCCCGGAAGGCCACGGGAGGAGTCCCTAGGGGAAGCGAGGAGGGGTGTCACCAGAGCGCCCTGGCCTCCTGGGGCAGGTCGGGCCCCCCACTTGGCCCCTCTAAGCGATCTGCGGAGACCCCGGGCGGGGGGAGACCCCAGGAGGACACCCCGGGGGAAGACCAGGGCGGCGCGGGGAGACCCGGGGGGAGACCCCGGACGGACACCCACGCCCGGCCTCGTCCGCAGGCTGCAGCGGCGTGGGGAAGCCGGCGCCGGCGGCCGGCGGGCCCGAGGGCGTGCCGCACTACGCGGAGGCCGACATCGTGAACCTCCAGGGCGTGACGGGGGGCAACACGTACTCCGTGCCCGCCGTCACCATGGACCTGCTCTCGGGCAAGGACGTGGCCCTGGAGGGGTTCCCCCGCAAGCTCCTCACCTTCAAGGAGAAGCTGGGCGAAGGCCAGTTCGGCGAGGTGAGCGGCGCCCCGTCCCGCCAGGCGGGGGCTGGAGGCGGGGGCTGGAGGCGGGGCCCCGGGAGCGAGGTGCCCCTTCCCGAGGGGGTCCGCGAGCGAATGTCTCCGCCACGGGGACGTTCGTCAGGGGGACGCGGGTGGGGCCGCCTCATCTTTGTCAAGCGCTCGTACTCTCGTATTCTCGAGGCGTTTCACAGCAGAGAAGGGGGCAGAGGGTGGGGAGCCACAGACAAGATCATCTTTCCTACGCTGTCCAAGTCCAGCCTCTTTGCTTCCCCCCTGTTCCCGGGGATGATGCATAAAATGGTCCAAAACAACCTCGCCCTGCCCCTGGCCCCGGCGCCGGCCACGGGGAGTGAGTCACCGGCGGAGATGAGGCGGGGCGCTCGCCTCGGTGGCCCCAGCCGTGCGTGTGAGCGCTGGCTCCTCGCCCGACCTCGGCCCCGTGAACCTTCCCGAACCCGCGCAGCGTTGGAGGTGCACAGGGAGGTCCTCGAGGCCGCGCCCGCACTGCGGCTGGCTCTCGGGGCGGGCGCCACGCGGTCCCTCGGGCGGGTGTGCGGTCAGCGGGGACAGATGCTGGCCGGTTCCGCTGCTGCGGCTCGTGGGTCCGTGGGCGTGGCTCGCAGTGCCGATGGCGTCCTGGGGAGGAGGTGGCCTTCCGGCTCATGTGACCCGGTGGCTGAACTTCCTTGGCGTGAAGTTCAAGCGTCTGTCCCGAGTGACACTGTCCAGTGAGCTCGGCTGTCACGGGGTCACTCGCCGGGCGGGGAGTGTCCCCGTCTGCGTGTGCGTCGTTGGTAACGCAGCAACGACTCACGATATTCTGTCAATTCCCGAATCAAAGATGTTTCCACGAACCTCCCGGTGGGCCTGCGGTCACTTCGCCCGGGGGGCGAGAGCTAGTTTATGCCCAGGCAGGGCCCGGCAGAGCGCCCAGGCGCCCTCGGGAGCCGCGGCGGGGCTGAGACCCGCTGCGTCTCGTCTCGTCCAGGTTCACCTCTGTGAAGTGGAAGGGATGGAGAAGTTCAAGGACAAGGATTTCGCCCTGGACGTCAGCGCCGACCAGCCCGTCCTGGTGGCGGTGAAGATGCTGCGCGCGGACGCCAACAAGAACGCCAGGTGCGCGGCTGCGTCCCG